>WBND01000931.1:191222-249804 GCA_013398595.1 Tychaedon coryphoeus
AAAGGAAGAAAGGAAGAAAGGAAGAAAGAAAGATAAAAGGAAAAAGAGAAAAAATATATGGCTGCAGCAGTCCCTTAAATTTATAATTCATTCCCACAATGATTCTTATCAAAATTATCTGAAAGAGAGATAATGTATTTCCCCTGCTGTCTTTAAAAGACCAAAGGATTCAACTATCCTTCAAAACTATAGAGCATACTATTAGAAGAAAGAGAAAACAATAATTCATTTGATATCAAAATAAAGCCCTAAGTTATCAATGTTTTAAACACTATGAATCTCTGAAATGAAAAAAAAACACCTGAATGTTTTTCTGATGCAAATTACAATATAAAGGCATAGCTGACAGAAGAGTGGCTGGAGATGAGAAATCTTATTTCAGCTAATATCACTATTCAACCAAACAGACAAATGAAAGAGTTGTACTAAGAATGCTGCTTGCAGGTATTGAGAAAGAAAGAATATAGTGAAATGACCTCCTTTTAACACTGCTCCTAGCAAATGTTACATACAGCATTGAAATTTTTGTGCACACTCTATAGAAATGGCTTCTTTAAGATTTAACACATGTGGGAATACAGAATTGTGTCTCCATTTTATAATTAATTCCCAAAACAATGCTATGAGATTACGAAGAACCACTACAGGTCAGTTTTTACCCATAGGAATAATTTTGTGTTTTATACTTTCTAGTTGATGGCCAAGGCAGATACTGAGATAAGCCCCTTGGGCAGCCTGTTACCTTCAGATGACATGGAAAATATACACAGAATGTTCATTCTCAGCATTTTTTGGCAAAGTCATTTAATTCTTCAATTTCAATTTTTTTCATATTGTAGTTTCTTTCCCTTCTTTCTAGTTTTATTTGGGGAATAAAAATATGCTTGCAAGATTAATATCACAGCATTAAAATCTTATTTCCAAAAGAAGCTGGAGTTTATTGCTAAAATTGGCCAATCCTTTATTTGAGTCATTTTAAAAATTCAGTTTAATGCAGCCAGGTTCATATAAAGTTCCTTTAGTGCATTTACTGATCAAAATCAAAAGTTCTTATCATATCAAAAGGCATTTAAACAACAGATGACTCATTTTCCATTTGTTTACTCTGACCCTTTCCACTGCAAACTTTCCTGTAAGTTATTTGTTGCCAGATTTGTGCTGGCCAGGCTAGAACTGTACGTATTCTATGTGTGTCTTAATTCTTACATTTCCTGAACTCAAAATCCTTGAATTCATAACCTTGGTGTTCTCTTCTTGAAGCTGCAAGCTTCAATTTATATTGCATGTCAGTGGTTTGAGAACTTTTATGCCAGGTACCCATTTCCAGGGAAAGAACATCTCAGTGATGGCAACTGCGTTATGCGATTGGATACAGAGATTTCAGGTCCTCTCTCCCCTGAAAGATTCACAGAAAAGTCTCTACAGGGGAAGAAGCAAAATCCATTCAATGTGATTATTCTTTTGTTGTTTCTTTTCCTTCAGCAGATGTCATGTACATGGCTAATAAACACTGACATTTGTGCCTAACCAGCCATTCCTATTAGTCCCCATCGCTCTGCTGCTTGCTCTGATGCTTCTCATCCTTGCTGGTCTTCTTCCAACAAAATAAAGCCACTGAAATCACTGCATCCTGGCCTTGTGGTTTGATGCAGACCTTCAAAGATAAAGACTTGCATGCAAGCTATGCCATATACTTTTGAAATGCACTGAACACACAAAGAAAATATTCAATAGCCTGTAAGAACTTGCTTTCCTGCATTGCTTTTCTGGGAAGTTCAGGGGAATGTCACCCTCTTACTGACTTTGTGCAGACTGGAATGGGGTAAAATCTGACAAAAGATAGCAGGTCAACAACTCTCAGGGAAGAAATTTCATTTTTCATAAAGATCCAAGAGAGTGGAGAAAATCACTCAGGCACTGTACAGCAGCACAGGAAGAACAAAGCACAGCAGAGCAGAAAGTCCTGGGGGACATCTGTGTATACAACACTACTATCCCAGATTTTAAATATTTGCATGATGGTTTTGCCTGTTTCTTCTTAAATGTGCTTGACAATAATGCAGTAGTTCCTCTAGCTTCCAAGGCAGGACTCTGAGCAGTCAGATCAAGGTGAAGATGCTCAGCTCATTGCAGTTCATTGCAGGGAGGTTGGACTAGGTGGTCTTTAAAGGTCATTTCCAGCATAAATTATTCTATGATTATTTTTCAGGATTCATTCAATTATCTGAAATGGAGTCTTCCATATTTCCCATCAATATCTCACAAAACGCAGTACCTTCCAATCTTGAAATATATCATTGACTTAGCTTAATTTAGGTTGCCTCTGGCACAGAACAGGTTATTTATGTGAACTGAAGCATCTCTGACAGATGAATGCCCAAAGTGATCCTTTCATTTTTCTCTGTAGGAGATTTTTCAACTGTCAATGATTATCACATCTTGAATGCATCTCATGGAGGCTAAATTTAAAGCTAAAAGCTCTCCTGATGGTCATAGTTAAAGTTCACATCTTTCAATATATAATTTTGTTTGACAAGCAAGAAATGTCTTTATTTCAGGCATGTCTTATCACTGCTATTTCAATGTAAAATTTAAAACAAAACAAAACAAAACAACAAAGATTATACTGTTTTTCAAAATAAGTCTTTCCAACTCCAGTGGCCTCTAGGTTGTACTACCAGCCATCATACTTTATCCTTGTTTCTCCTACAATGTTGTGCTTGTGCAATTATCACTTTCTAGAGCTCTGAGGTTCTGGATGGGCTATAATATCCTTGAGTGTAATCGTCTTTTTTTACTTCCATGTTATTTCAAAAGGATACTACATTCTATCTATTCTTCAGGCCTCAACCCATAGTGTATCAACAGGTAAACTTGCAATTCCTTATGGAAATCATGTCAGGTTGGTCTCAGTAGGAGAGAATATCTCAAAATGTAACCTTCACTTTCTGCAGAATATGATATGATGGGCATGAAACATGCAGACTCATTAGTACTTTATGAATTCCCATTTCGGTTTACAATGTGATAAATTCAACCCACTTTTCCTTTTCTCTTACATAAAATAACTTTCTTAAAACTTTTACTGGCCTGTGACCAAACAGAAATAGTAATTTTTCTTTATTACTTTTCTCAGTAAAAAGTTTAGAAGTATAAATCGGAAAATAAATTACCCAAATTTTTAATGAGACATTTTATGATATTCCAACATATTCTGCTTTCAGAAAATAATTTTACATTTTCAGATTTATGTTTATTACAACGATTTAGTATATTTATAGTCTCATTATTGTGCTTATTGTAACATGTAACTCGCCTATATTTCCAATCTTTTATTATTTTCTATTAAAAAGACACTAACAATACAGAGACACAATTCAAAGTTCATTAAAGTTTGGAGCAGATTGATTCAACCCCAAGTTCAAATACTTTCTTGCTATTATTACTCAATTCACAAAGGCTCTATTTGCAGTGTGAATAAATCTAACACCATTTCCCATCTCTTTTTATTATTCTTTCTTCATCATTTCCTACTTCTTTCCTCTTGATGAAAACAGAAAATGTTGCTATTTCCCCATTTCTGTGCTGGAAGCAGATTTTGCCTTGCTCAAGGTAAGCAATAGATCCTGTCTTTACCTCCCCATTTTTGCTCCTGCCTGGCAAACACTTCCTGCAAAGTCCTTAATCTGCACATGAAGAAACCAAAGAGTTCAGTGAGTCTCATAGAACTTAATTGCAATGTTTTTATGCGACTTCGAAGTCAAGTATTATATAAGCACATTTTCTCATAACTCCATCAAAATTGTCATTAGCTGTATTCCAAGTAAACTTTTACTAAGTTTGAAAAAGGAAAACAAACAATACTTTGAACAATTGCAACTTTAATTGGAGATTTAATTTGAGGACTAATCTCTGTTCTTTTTAATTTATTTCTCAGTAGGCTACAAGATTATATAATTTCTGAAAAGGAATAACACTGTGTAGGAAAAGTGGCAGACAAGAGTAGTCACACTCCTATGTACAATAACAAAGAAACAATGTCAGTAATTAAAAATCAGCTTTTGAGAAAGAACACGGACAAGACCTTCAGTTTGACAAATATAGTTAAGTTTAAGCAAAACAGCCTGTGTTTGATACACAGATTCCTTCTTAATCACTTTTATTTCACACTGAAGCCCATAATAATATATAGCTATCCTTTGCAAAATGAATACAAATATAAAATTTGTCTTTTTGAATACTTCTCCTTCTGGAAGAGATAAAAACAGGGATAGAAGACTCTTAACTACCTGAACAGCATTATTATCATTTGATGATTAATTCAAGGGAAATGGCTCAAAGAACCATTAAATTCATAATTAGAACAAATTGTCAGCAGAAGGGTCAAAGTCCTGGACTGGATCTCAGGATTCAAGACCTGTATGACTTTAGGCAAAGTGAAGTAGGAGATCTCCTGGAGCTTTCTATTGTCTCCATTTTCCAACTGGCAAGCTTGGAATTGTCATGCAGCTTTTTGCTGTCCTGTCTGTTACCCTGACTTACTGCGGTTATTTTTTAAAAAATAGATTCAGAGTGCTCTTGAAGTGGGCACAGGCTGTGCCACAAACAAATCCCAGCTCATACAAAGATGCAAGGCACAGTAACTCCACCTTTTTACTCCCCCGTGTCACACGTTGGCTTTCAAAGGAAATAAGTGTGGCTACACGAAGCCAAACATTACATAGTGCTGCCATATTATTTTATGGCCAAATTCCTGTGAATATGATCAGGACACAAGGCAAAAGCCCAAGGCACTTTTGTCTCCCACTTCTATTGCAGACAACAGCCCATAAAAAGAAACAATGAGCTCTGTACTGATACAGCTTGGGGAATATGCTGATGAAAAAGGGTCAAACTTCTACTCTAGTTTGGATAAAACATGCATTCCTTGGTCCCACATACAACCACTGAATGCACAGATCTATGCTCTTCATGTTATTTGTTCTTTGGTTTTTTGTCCCTGTGGAATTACAACTGATTAAAACCTTGACATCCCTAGAAAACAATTTGCAGTCCTATTTCATAGCTATGAGTAGACAAGAAATCCAGAGTTTCTTCCTCTCCAGTGAACTCCTCTGGATATAAGAATGAGAGCAGTAGTCTGTGCTTGTCTGTGCATTCCTCTGTGTGCTCATACACAAAAAATGAAGAGCCACATCACCCGTTACTAATAGACTGCCAAACCTCAGAGCAGAACACAGCCCAGCACTGAATAGGAGTTCAAAAAGCTCAGAGCAGCTTTCACAATGGGGTAGGAGAGGGAGCTGAGGAAAAAAAAAAACAATCCTAGAAAGCTGATACAACACAAGGAGATCTATATTGACAGTATTCAATTTTCTTGGTTTGAAATATTGCCAAGATGTTGTTTCAGAGCTGTGGAAGCATAGAAGACAGAGCCTTTTTTCAACCATGTGCCTATGATGGAGAAAAAAGGAGCTAAATTACTCAGCCAAGGAGGGAATAAGCAAACTGTTACTGATGGATCCTGGTAGTGAGAGGAAAGCTAACGGAAAGTAGCTCATGCATGTTTTCCAACTGACTGCAATTCCTACACACAAATTTTCATCTTCTTTTCCATCTAAAATGCATAAAATTGGATGTTTGCATTTTACATGTATGTTTGCCTATATATCTTTGATGAAACAATTTCCTTTCCATACAGTGGATTTTTTATAATTGGCCTCTTGCAAGAGAGCAAGGTCTGTCTCATCTGGGCCACTGCACTCTGAATTACACTTTATATATAGAGAGAGGGAGAAAGGAGAAAAAGGCATAAAGCAGTGACAGGAGAGACCCTCAAGAGAAGCAAGGGGCAGCCTGGAAGAGAGAACAGACCTGATCAACTCGAGTCACCTGCCAGCTGCTGCCAGAAGATTTGGTGCTGCTCCTTCACCTGCCAATCTCACAGAAAGCCAACCCAATAAAACAGAAATTTCTAATTTTGTAGCAGCTAAAGCAAGGCAAGTGTGGAACCTTACCCTGTGGCCAAGCTGCTGCTACACCCACCATCACAAAGGAAAGAACAAAAGCACTGAATTTAAAGTGCAAAGGAAGAAGTGAAACCTATCATTTTGGCAGCAAACTATGTGAAAGTTGGCATTGCACAGTACCCTGAGACAGGCACTTCCTTAGCAAACCAGAAGAGGCTACAGGGGTTTCTGCAATGTCCTCTTGATGGGCAAGGAGAAACAAACAGACCTGCAAGGATCAGGTGGTCAGGAAGAAGATTTATTATAGTTCATCCATTTTACCTGTGAAAATGTCTTTAAAAACTGTGATGCCCTAATTGACTAATTTATATTTTAAATGAAACTGTGATTTAACAAAAGAAAGCCTTTGGTGTTCTTTCCATGTTAAAAAAATAGAGTTTGGGGAAGAAATTCCAATCTTTCTCTGCACATAATTACAGATCTAATGGGGAAAACTTTCAGCAGGGCTTTCAGAGAGGCTGGAAAGGAGCCTGCCAGTAACGAAGATGTCCACAATGATTTCCCAGTTAAATTGCTGGCCACCGCACATTGTGCAGTCCTTTCTTCCAAACAAGATCTAGACAAAACAAAAATGTCCTTGTCAGCTTAGACTGCTTTTGGGTTGAATATTCCAGTTTAAATTGCCTGTTGAGATATGAGGTTTTTACAGCTTCGGGAAATAAATTAGCATCAACAGCATGTCTAGGGATCAATTCATTTTCATCAATGTCAAAAAAAATTATAACTAGAACAAGATCAGCCAGACTGGATTCAGACTGTTGAAAGACTGACAGATTAATCTAAAAAAATCTCAAGTGTGTTGCCAAAACCAAATGAAATGGATTCAGTGGAGGCCAAGACAATATTAATCCATGCTGTATCTGCATTACTGACAGTGGCTTCACATCAGGGATGTATTTAGAAGCATTATTTCAGATCTTCAGGAAGCACTTTTTCCTGTTCTCCCATTTGGAATTATTGTCTGGAGTTGTCGAAGAGGAGTGAAATCCAGTGTCTGCTGGCACAGAGAAGGAAATTTCCAGTTACAGTCTTCATGAATCTAGAAATGAAACAAGATACTATAGAGACCACAAGGCTCTGCACATATTTCAATAATTTATCTAAAAGATTCCACAAACTGGCAAAAAAGCAGCAGCATCCAAATCTCCTGCTAATATTAAAATGATAGTTGACTTCAGGAGATGTAGCACATAGCAAGGAACAATTGACTGGCACAGAGAGCATCCACTGCCCAGATTTAACATCTGGATTAACAGATGGCAGGTGCTGTGATATGGGTAAGTATACATAAATTTATTATGCAACAAGGGAGCAAAGGGTAGGCATGAGAGTGTTTAAGTATATTGATCAAGCCAAAGCTAGAGAATGTTTGTAAGAACCCCTCCAAGGTTTCATCTCATTTTGCAGATGGCTGGAGAGCCATAGGTGCCAAACTGTTTGGGTGATGCTGTCAAGTTTGGTTCATGAATACATTTTGCAGTCTTTGGAACAAAGAAAGCAATTTAAACTTGGATTTTGTCCATTGCTTACTCTCTACAGGTTAGAAATGTGTTTCTAACAAATATTTTGGTTTACTCCTTTAGATCTTCACAATTTTAAACTGTGTGTTTACACACCTGACCTTCATCATCAAAGCTGATGTGTATTCTAAAACTCCATGGACATCTTGCAAGACCACTAAAACTACAGCAGTAGTTTGATGTCCAGCTGCAAATCTCAGATCTCATACAGATGTGTCAGACGAAATATTTAAAAGGATCTCTAAATGCAAAGTCTACATTAGCACTAATCCAGGTCAAGATCAGGACAGTTAACCACAGCATCAAACCAGGGAAAAATCCCTTTCAGAGTCTGACAGGAATGGAAATACCATAATAATAGTAGAATTTAATTACTGCTATGTAGATTCAAATGTCATTGTGGTAGTTTTAGACACTCTACAGGAATGTTTCATGGATAAGCTAGTCAGGCAACTCAACAGGGAGCATCTGGTTTTGACTCTCTTCCCGGCGGCATTTTTGGCTCATGTCACAAGGTTACTATCAAGGACTACCTCTAATAACCACTAAAATGTGTTTATATTCAACATTCTTCAAGGAATGTGAAGGTCCAAAAAAAAAAATCCTCTGCACTAGTTTTTGACTTCAGATGTCAGTTTAGAAGCAGCCAAAAATCCTAACTGAACATAAAGGAATTATTAGGTGCAGAATAGACAAGAAAAGAAAGGAAATAATGACTATACCACTGTGTAAGTCCAAGGTGTCTTGGCACCTTAAATACCGTGTGCATTTCTGGTATCCCATCTTAAAAACTGTGGAGTTGAGCGAGCAAAATGAAGGCTAATAAAGGTGACCTACAGTCTGAACCAATTTGCATAGAAAGGGAGATGAAAAGGTTAGGACTTTTCAGCCTGGAAAACCAATTTCAGAGAAACATAATAGTGAACTTTATAATCAGTAGCACAGAGAGGATAAATAAGAAATTCTTATTCCTTTTTTTTGTTTTCATAATACCAAAAATAGATTACATCAAATGAAATTATCACCCAGCATTTTGGAACAACACAAAAGTGAATTAATTACCCTGTAATTAAGCTGTGTCACCTATGACAGAGGGGCAATAATCATGCAAAAAGGCACCATTCAAACGAATGGGGGAAAATCATTAAAGATAATTAAACACAAAGGTACTGCCCCTGGCTGGAGATATCCCTGAGCTGCACATTGCTGTAAGCTGCAGAAGGATACTCAGGGAGTACAGCTCCACCTTGGCACTGTTTTTAGACCAGACATCCACTGCTGGCCACCATGACAGCATGGTAGGCTACCTCAGGCTAGTCATGTTTCTTGTGCACTCCCTAAACTGTGCTGGAAATGCCTAGGATATTAACTTTTTCATTGTATTATACCCACCACTCTTTGTGCTAACAGCAAAACCTAAAAAGAGTTATTAACCTTAAAAAGTTGAGGAAACCAGGCAGCTTTTTACACTGCAAACCTGTTTGCATTTATTTTGAGCCAGGATCAGATTGGACTGTACTTTTCCTGACCTCACTTACAAAAAATGTGCCCATAAAATGTGAATCAACCTGATTGACCCAAAAGAAACCCGTCCCCCAAAAAACTCCCTAAACTGTTGGGAAATCATAGTGCTCATAGAGCAGCCCTCAACAGCAGTCCTAGCTGGCCAACTGGACCTGATGGGCTTACACAGATTGCTCATAAACTCTTCTGGCAACTGAAGTCTGAGATTTTCCTTCCCCAGGGAAAGAGGCCAGCCAGCTTTGTGACTGCTTTGTGCAGATAAAAATTCCAAAAGGAACATGCATGTAGACTTCAGTTTCCTTCCAGCTTCATCTCCTGTAAGTTTTAGTGCATTCTGTCATTCTCTTATGGTGACTGGGTAGGATGCATTACCTGGCATTATACAGATGAGTGTCTAACAGATCTTTCATGTACGCATCCTCAGGTTGTGGATAAACAGATTGATAGAGAAATAGTCTCCCATCATGCATTAAATATATTAAAAGCAAATTAGGAAGATATCTGTGTTGTTTTAGATACAGTTAATCCTGTTTTACAGCAGAAAATTTGTAGTTATACTCCTCAAGCCTCCTTATCACTGATTTCTACAACTTCACTAAATATAATAGGAAAATAAATTAGGATGTTTTAATGAAAATAGGAATTTTCATTTTGTCTGAAAGACAGGTGTTGACAGTTTTTATTAAAAAAAAGCAAACAACAAAAACATAGTTTTATCTCAAAGTTTTATCATCTTATTGATGGGGAAAATACGACCAATAGAAACTCTTCTGCTAACACAAGGGGAAAAAAGTGTTTTAAAATGTTGCTCTAACATTTTCCTCAACAACCAGATCTCGTACATTTCAAAATTAGGATCCAAAAATAAGAGATGATTTTCAATTTCTGGGATGTCACATTTCTTCAGGAAAAACATTTTGTTTCTCCATCCCTGACTTGTATATAAAGATGAGACACCAGTCATTTGGATGGTATTGTTTCCTTGTAGCACAAGGTGAAGTCAAAAAACTCTCACACATGCAGCCCCCAATGAAAGAGGGCCTTGATAAAATTCAGAGCCTCTAGGTGCTAGTGCATGCAATAACAGCTCAAATAAACACAAATAAACTCCAGTGCCCTCACTTTCAGAATATTAATACCTCCACCTACATATACAGCACACTTTTTTACTACAGTGACCAAAATGTTAATGCCTGGGGAAGCATCCACACCTGAGGCAACAGAATAAGTGTGTTACCCAAAGTAGTGACTGCAGCTTCCTGAAATTAGCCCCACTTCATTCCTTTCATTCCAAACCTTGCAGACCAAGTCACATTGCATTGCTGCTCTTTATAGTATCTGGTAAGAGCATTTGTATATGTCTTCCTAGATCTTTCCTGGCTGTCTTCCCTGCACCCAGATGACTCAAGAACTGTCAGATGCAGAGCATAACCTTTGTTCTAAAAACTGCTTATGTGCATGTCTAAGACTAGAAAAGGAGAAAGAAAAAGAAAACACACTCTTTTAAAGTATTACACTTGATTGTCAAAGTGAGAGTCTAAAAATTACAGGATAAAACAGAGCACAAAGATTTGGAAAGAAATGAGAACAAGAAAAGAAGTCAGGCTCAGGCAATTGCTTGAGTCAGCAAGAAAACAGTCCAACACATGGACAGGGCCATGCTGCAACTTTATTGATGCTTAAATGCAGCATTACCAGCTTTGCCCATATTTCCCTGCTGCTCAGTTTTGTCTGCTTTGCTAGCAAGCCTTGATCCTGCTGTGATAAACTGGGTAAGTAGAGCGCAGTCAGGGGAATGTTATCCACAAGATATTGAGTGGCTGGGACAGAAGGGGCTTTGCTACCTTACCCCAGAACTTTCTGACCACCCCATCTCCAGTTCACAGCGTGCAGGTGGTCCTGCCAAACACAAAGGATCAGCTGGGAGATGGAAAATTTAGATTAATTCTGTCTCCTCCATTCTTAATGAAAAATATTTCTGAAAAATATCTTCCAAATGGGGCCATGCAACCAGACTGTCCCCTACTCACAGTGTAGAGGAGCCTACTATCAAGTAAAACATTCCCCAGGATCTATCTGGGGATTCTCCACAGAAATTATTCACAGTTAGGTGTGTTAAAAATTTTATCTCGGTTCCCTCTGTTCCTGCTGTCTCCTTCACTGTGACAAAACCCTTTTACAGCATCACAGAGGACAGATGTCATTGTACACGAGGGCAGCCATACCAACACATCCCCGTTTCTCTTGGACACTGCTCTACTGTAGCAGAGTAAAATCTAACCCCACAGCTTGTGTTGGGCACAGCTTTCACCTCGGCTGAATGCCACCCTGCAAAGGTGTCTAACAGATCTCTGGCAGGATCATCCCATTCCCATCGTATCAAGCACTGTGTGGCTGTGACACCATGTGAAACTGCTCCTCAGACTGTGGCTCAGGCAGAGATCTTACCTGAGGGCTACAACACTGGCCAGCATCAGCTGCCACCCTGCTCTAGGTGGGATAGGCACCAATACCTCCAGCTGCAGGGAGAAACAAACTGAGGCCTGACTGATGAAATAAACAGGGCTTTGGTAACAAGGTCAGGATGCAAGCCGAGTCCTGTCCTACTACACAATAAAACAAAAAGCCTGAGGAGCCAGCATTATCTGCAGACCTTGACTCTCCTGAGACATAAAGCCAAGCTCATGGCCATACAGCACTTTTGGTATGACATTGCTTAATTTAGTCAGCTCTGTGGGAGTCCAGGGTGACACTGACACCCTGGCTTCCCTGGGGATCCAAAGACCCCCCTGGCAGACCCTCCAGAGACCACTGAGTGAGACCCAAGTGCCTCAGGGGCTGGATCTAGCTTCTTGGGAGAATTTGTCAACACTAAGGGAAGAGATGCAAGCCATGAAAATAAGTAAAGTGTGAATTAGATTATTAGGATGTAGCATAAGTAGATTTTTTGGAATGTTTATATTAAGTACCATGTGGCCAAGATGGAGGATCTGGGGTGTGGTGGGCTTCTTCCTCCTTCTCCTTCATGTCACCCATTTTGGAGGACGTGTTGGCAGCCACAGATTGGATGGGGACAGAACTGGACATTGTAATAAGGTTATACTGTATTGGAAAGTTATTGTAAATATCTAGTGCGTAACATAGAGTATAAGAGGTAAGTCCAGCCCAGCTGGGCAGGCAGTCCACCCTGGCCACCTTGCTGGACAGACCGCTGTCAGCTGGCGAGCCAGCCCTGAGATAAGAGAAAATAAACAACCTTGGAACCTGGAAAATCGTCTCCTGCAGTCTCTCTCCAGCGGCCTCGGGAAAACCCTGAACCCTAAATCACCTACACGTCCAGCTGAGGTGATATCACGCAGAACGAGACACCTCGGGCTGCGACAAGCTCTAGGCTATGGCCTGAATTTTCAAAACCAGCAGTTCCACACCCACCTCATCGAAGTGAGTGAAGGTTTGTGATGTCTCAATGAGAATAATTTTCGTCGTGTGTGTGTGTGTGTGTGTGTGTGTGTGTGTGTGTGTAACTGTGGTTTTCCTTTCCTCAGGCAATTTGCTGTTCCCTTGAACTTTGTCTAGGTAAGGGAGAGAGTCTCAACCACAGCCCTTACTTAGTTTATTGCAATATCTCTTATGGGCAGAGAACTGTTATCACACTCATTTTACCAATGTAAAAATAGCACTATTCCTTTAGGTGTCTCAGAAAAAAAAAAAAATTATTTTAAATCATCCTACAGGACCAAATAGAGAATCTTTTGCTTTTCTGTTTCCAAAAATGATGCTAGATTGAAAACAAAACAAAACAAAACAAAAAAAAAATCGGATCTCAGGCTCTTCAAAGCACGCAGTTAACCCTTTCGTGTGTAGTCTCCAAGTGTGCTTTGCCGGTTTTGCTTGCCAGGAGCCGGCAAGGAGCGGGCTCGGCCGCGCCGTTCCAGCAGGAGGACACGCGATGGCAGTGCGGGCTCTGCCTCCTCCAAGAGCTTTTCCTGCCGGGGAGGAGCTGCTTCCCTTTACCTCACGGGAAAGGTATCCCACAAGCCCAACCAGAGGGAAGAGAACACGTGTAGGAAAAAAGCGCTGCAGCCGGCACTTACATATAACACCTTCAACGAGGGGATCCAAAACAAAAAGGCAGAGAAAGCAAACCCTGAGTGAATGACACTTCGTTTTCTGCGTGGTCCTAGAGATTTACACACATTGTTTCTGGGTGTATTTTAGATGCTGCTTCAGATTTAAACTGAACACATCAGTGTTCATACTTACACCAGTTCTTCCTGCAGCTGAAAATCATCTGTTTCCAGGGTACAAACCCAGCTGGTTCCATAAGTCCTAACAGAGAGGGAGGGGGACTGGGAAGGAAAAAAAGAGTGAAAGAACAAATCACCACAACTTTCATGTAAATATCATTTTTGGGAGACTTCTGATGGAGAAAAGTTTTGTGGTTTAGGCCAAGCACATCTGGTAAGAATAAGAAATACATATTATATTAAAAAAATTGGTTTCCTGGTCTGCTTGACTGCATCAGACACTGAGCTGAAAGCAAATGTTTTCATATGTGATTCTACATCTCTTAATCAGCATATGCTTCATAATTAATTCTCCTTTTCAAAAACCTAATGAGCAAACATGCATCACAAGTTGCAATCTTTTACAGATAACCCCAGCTATGTTGCTTTCCATCAGCAAATGACACTGCTAAAGCATTTCAAAAGACTTGGGGCATTTTTTTTTTATTCAGTTGAGATGGGATATTAATCCAAAATGAATCATCTTCAAGGAATTGCTGTTGATGGGGCAGTCAGTTACATGATACTTGTTTATTTTCTTCAGCTAAGAAAAAACCTTAATTCATTTCTATCTCAGATCCTGGCTAAGCATTTTCTGAATTGCTGGGCAGGCAAAATTCTTTCTTTCTTTCTCCTCTCTCTCCCCACCTGCAACTTTCCAGTCAGCACTCCTAGTTACAAGCAGAGAAATCCATCTCAGAAATCAAATTAAAATTTTAAAGCCCAGAGCAAACTGCTATTTTTTTGCCACAGATCTCACAAGCACAAGTAAGTGTACATGCTTGCTAAAAAAAGTTAATAACAACTCAACAGTTCTTCCAACAGAGGCAATGCCAATGTGCCAAGGACTTGTAAACCTCTATGTAGTGTCAGTGGCATCGAAGGACATCCTTCTACAAAAGTATTTTCTAAATATTAAATCCATTGCAGGTGCATTTTTTGTGTTAAATGAAATTTGTTTTGACTCTAAAAACTATCCAGAATTCGTGTTTGTGCTGGAGTTAGGAAATGGAGAAAAGGGCAGGGAAAAGGAGGGGGGGGAGGAAATATTTTGCATTTTTTAGACTATTTCTAATCTCCTCACTCATACTGCCTGAGAATGAAGTATCTATTGTTTACTGGAAATGCTTTTGTGACTGTCTGCATGTCAGCAAAAGGGTCTAACATAGCTTCTGACATAGTTTACATTCCTTTCTAGCTGTGATGTGCCTTCCCCATTGTTTTTCCTACCCTGGCAATTCTTTTTTTTTTTACCCTTGTACTTTTCTGTTATAATAGTTTTCTGCCCTTCCCAATTCTGCCAATATTAATCAGGAGCATGTGATTGACTGATGACATGAACACAGCTTCATTAACAGATCAGGGTGCAAATTAATCCTGTCCTACTGCACAACAACAACAACAACAACAAGCTGTATGCCTGAGGAACCAACGTTATCTGCAGTTCTGCCACATACTTTCAATTTCCTCCTCTCCACAAATTTCTGCTCCTCTTTCCCAGCTGGTTCCCCCCTCTGCCCCACAATCTCCAACCTTTCTGCTCCAATATATAACTTTTTCCCATTTATAAAGACAGAAGGAGTGTGCTACTCATTTTCCCTCAACCAGTGAAACTATTCTCATGTATCATCTGTTGTGGTTGCCACACTAGAACAAAGGGGAGAGACTTTAGTCCAAGTGATGAGACGGGCCAGAGCTTCCTCCCCCTTTTAGTGAAAAAACAGGAGAGAGACAAAGAGTAAAAAAAATCACTTGTAAAAGGATTCTGGACTCATGTGGAGCCAGTTCTTCCTCCCCACCCTGACTTTTGTGAGAAGGTGCCCAGTTTCTTATGTTACCATGCACCCCAAGTCAAAAGTATCACCTCAGTTCCTGCTCAGCCATCTGTACCCTCACTGCTGTCTGAAATTTGGTTTTAAAAAAAGTTTCAATGGCTCGTTTTGAGTCCCAGCATATCTCTGAAATAGCAATATGTGAAATCGAAAGCCACATTAGTTTTCATTTGCATTTAAGAATCAGCGGGTTTTCTGTTGAAATACCTATGTGTAGTTTGGTGAAATTTGGGGCTTTTTTTTTTAATTGTGCAACCCTGGATCGCCTGGTTCTTTTTCTAAAGCCTGCATTTTCCTTTCCCAATACACTGTGTGTTCCCTTGTTCCTCCTCCTTCCAACCCACCGTGAGTCGAGTGTTCGAACACTAACTCCAAGCTGTGTCCTGAGATCGTGTGAGAACTTCAGCCTTCTCCCAGCTGTACTTTAGGGGGGCAAAACCCGCTCACGACGGCAGGGGCAGAGCCAGTCGGGGATTTTCCAAGCCTTAATTGCGCAATTCCCTCATCACCTCTTTACAATTAAACGGAGAGAAGGCGGCTGCAACTCATCTCTCTGCAATCCCTTAGGGCAGCCTGGAAAAAAAACAGACAGCAGGAAAACCTCCTAAACCAGCAGCCCTATAACCACTCTCGCCTGAAAGTTTGGTCTTCACGGCACGGACCTCCGCGCTTAGAGCATCTTCTATTTCCAGGCTGAAACTGGCATACAAAATGTGCAAACGTGTAAGAATATAGAATTATCTTATATATACCGTGATGCAAAGCATCTATGAGGGACGGCACATGAGGACAGCGCATATTCATACGTTTAAAACGGGTCCGTGTGTTTGCTCACGGGGGAGTACGCGTGCCAGGGGAACCCGGTATCCCGGCGGGTGCGACACAAACACACACTCACACACACACACACACACACAAACGCGCGATCGCGGCCCCGGGAGCTCAGCCCCGGCCGCTCCGAGACGGCACCGGCGGAGGACGGGGACAGGCGGCGGTTCCCGGAGGCGGTGACCGCTCCCCGCTGGGCTGGGCTGGGCTGGGCTGGGCAGCCCAGCGGGACCCTTCCCCCCGGCGGGCAGGGCAAGGGAGCGGAATAGCGGCGAGGGCCCGAGCAGGGGAGGGCAGGGCCGGTCCCGGGGGCCGTGCCGGGGCGGGGACGGGGCCGTGCCTGGCACCTGTGCGGCGGGCGGGGCGCTGCTCGGCCCCGGTGCTGGGGAAGCGGCGGAGGCGCAACAGGTCTGCGGAGCCGAGCCGTGCTGAGCTGAGCCCGGCCGTGCCCATGGCCGGCCGCGGGCCCGAGCAGGGCTACATCCGCACCGTGCTGGGCCAGCAGATCCTGGGCGAGCTGGACAGCTCCAGCCTAGCGCTGCCCTCCGAGGACCGGCTCAAGCTCTCGGGAGATCGCGCAGGGGAGGAGAAGGCGCTGCGGATCCACCGGCAGGTCCAGCAGACGCTGGCCAGGAAGAGCCGGGGCTCGCTGTACAATGGTGAGTGCCCGCCCCGCCCCGCGGTGTTCTCCGGTGCCGGCGGGGCACGGGAAGGGACCCGGGACACGGCTCCGGGGTGGGAGCCCAGCCGGCCCCGTGTCCGCGGCTTCCCGGCGCTGGGCCGTGCGGACTGCTTGGGCAGAAAATCCTGCCTCTGTCTCCTCTTCTTTTACTCTTTTCCCACCGCCGCGAGTCAGAAGTTTTCTTCCAGCCTCCGCCGTAGCTCGGTGTGTGGCGGGGCTGCTCCAGGCTCTCCGCTGCCCGAGAGGGGAACCGAGCCGAAATTCTCCTAATCCAGCAGCCGCTTCGTGTGCTTGTTTTAATGCCTTTAGCTTTACCCATTTCTTCTGTTTGCGAAGTGAAGTGGGATGAATCGTAGGAAAAGTTTTGCCTTGTTTAACCGTGAAATCAAAAAACAAACAAACAAAAAAACCCAAAAAAACCCCCAAACAAACAAAAACACCCCCCCCACACACACACACATACACACCCCAAAAAAAAATCCACACCAAAAAAACCGTAGTTTGGAAAAGTAACTCTAGGAAAGGCATGAATGGGAAGCACAGAATAATGCTATCAGAGGTTATTACCCAGTTCTTTGACATGAGTGATACAAATTGACGTCTATCATCCCTCGCTTCCAAAATCTTGTAGCCAGGAGGCCAGACCCGTCAGGAAATCTGCAGCCACACCCTGTGCCCCAGGCAAAGCCCAACCACAACGTCAGGCACCCACAGGGTGACTGCCAGGTGCTGAGGGTTAAAGGCAAGATGCTCGAGGTGTTTAGTCTTAACTATTCATGAAAACTTTATATACCATAAACTTTAATTTTGTTTTTTAATGGGAAGATAGGACTGACTTTCAGGCTACGTGCCCTGTTCCTCCTTTGTCCTTAAAGAAGCTGTCACCTTTCATTTGCTAAAAGCTGTGAGACAAAAGTCTTTATAACCATACTTCACTTATCTATCTTAACAGTCAGGCAGACGAATATTTTCTTGTTCTTTGTCTGGCCTCTATTTTAAAAAAAAGCTCATGGCAAAAATGGACATATTCTGCTTGTACAAATCACATAAATGGGTGTACAATGTGCGGAAAAACATGCAAGTCCTTAGTTTGGCTGCTGTCATTTAAATACGGTTTCTAAACTCCTTTAAAGTAGCGTAATTTCTTCTTCTCTCAGCGGAGAGCATGCAAAAAGCTTTTTAAGCAGTAGCTTATAAATGATATGGTGTTATGAACCTGAGCTCATGTCTCTAAGCCATACATAAAACACTGTGAAAACTCAGTTCCCATGCTGTCAAGTCGTCCTGGCTTCTCTGGAATACATTAACAGATCTGATGTATTTGGGGATAGTTGTCTTGGTTTGCTTTGTTTTTCTAAAGGTCAGGTATTTGATGCCCTTGCATTTCTGAGACATCAAAACTTTTAAACTTCAGGTTGAGGGGTGGAAAATGACATATCTGTAACATCTTGTTCATGAAAAAAATGAACTTTTCTTCTTTCAACCATATTTTTTATGGATAAGTTGCTGTACAATTTTTAGTCCCACAGCAAAACTCAGAAAAAAAATAATTAAAACTGAAATGCATTCCATGAATTTTTGCGTATGTATAATATGTATATATCTGTCTATATCTTAAATATATATAATGTGAATCATAGTCAGTCTTGCACTTACCATGTTCACTTTCCTGAAAAATATACACATATTTGCATGTGTGTCCCAATGTGCTTTCTGTGTAGCTCAAAACTGGTCCATGCTTTGAGAAACATTTGAATTCTGATGTGTAGGGAACTTTTAAAAAATATGCTCCCTTTTACATGCGAAAGCAGCCCTTTCTGTGTAGTATAGACTTTTTCTGGCAACGTTCATCAAGGTATTGTTTGCAGTTGCAGGGGAGGATTACAAGAGTTAGAGGGAGCAGGAGCAGTCCCCTGTGATATATCTGTCCTGTCTATAGGAGTATTTCAGACTCTGCTCAGCAAGGTACTTATTGCATACCTAACCACAGTGTTCACATGCATGCCTAAAATTAGCCAAGCACATAACCACTGGGTATGAAAATTCAGCGCTAGGAAAGGTCTTGCCCAGTGTCATCGGTGCACACCCATTTTCTACTGACTGTGCTGGAAACTTTGAAGCCACAAGAAGCAGTTTGTCAGCCAGCATAATTTCTCCTTAGAGTTTCAAGTTAGAGGTGTGTGCTTTACCTTCAGCACTACTTTTATATAGAAAAACTTATTTTTTTCCTCCTACCTCCATACTGTTTCTTGTTTCATGCCCTTTCCCCCCTTTTGGAAGGTGTCTTTCTTTCTGATAATAGAAATTCAGTAATCTTCAGATTTGAGTATTCCACCTGCTGCCAAGAGATTGGACTTACATATGTCCTCAGCTCTTCTCAAGATGTTGTTAAGCATTGTTAATAGCTTTTCAAGAAGTTCAACAACAGCTGCAACTTGTCCAGTTTATTCACTGCTGAGCCTTTATAAATTAAAGACTAGGTTGCCCTTAAAAGTTTTGAACAACCAAAGCAGTCATATCAAATTTCTGGATGCTATTTAAGGACGGAAATACAATGTTAAGTAGTTCCACCTTATCAAAGTAAAAGTGGCATTTGGAATCACAGACTTTAATGACTGGTGTTTTGTTACACATGCTGTTTTAATTTTATGTACATTTTATGAATCTTTTAAATTTAATTCTGTATGTAAGTCCACTTGCCTCTGATCTTGTGCCTTTTGGATTTTGATTGGCTTTTCAAAGTATCCTTATCAGATCCTCACTGTAAAATCAGGGGCAGAATTAAGTAATGTATCACACAAAACCAAATGGTCTAGTGAACTGCTGGCTGTGTACTGATTCTTTTTCTAACAAGTCCTGTAAACACAGTGTGTTTAACAAAAACATACCAAACAAACAACAAAAATATAAAAGCAGAATTCAATCAGAATTCAATTCAATAAGCAGCCTCAGATATAAGGAAGTGGAAATCATATTTATTAATTTCTAAAATTCTTAGTATTTTGTTTTTACAATTGCTTTTAGGGACTCAGGACACTTTTCTGTCCTTAGCTTTCTATTTTGCGGAATGCTGGCATGTTAACTCTTGCATAGTAATTTTCCGTTTCTGTCTTTCTGGGATAAGGAAGTAGAAAAAATATCCATGTTGACTTTCAATTTATGTTGCTTTTGTTACATTCCTTGCCTTTGCTTCCTGAGCCAGAAGAAATCTTTTTCTTAAATTTGAGCCCTTGTGTAAATGTCCTAACCAGCACACAATGTTAGAAAAGCTCCTCTGGCAGAGTGATGAAGGAGCACAATGAAAAGTAAGGCTCTTTGATCTCAAGATGAAGGGATTCAGTGATGGTTTTGATATGCCATTATTAAATGCCATCATCTCAGTCCATTCCAAGTGCTGAAGTACAGAAAAGGATGAAAGGGTGCCCGTCCAGGAGTGCTGAGGAGTCCCCGTGGGGAGGTGACCACCCAGGTGCCCTGAGCAGGAGTGGACAATGAGCACCAGGCAGGGGGGCACTCCGGATGTGTGACAGTCCCTCAGTTCCTGTTACACTGGTGTGTGCAGGTACAGCTGTGCTGACGACTGCACTGAGAGTTTCAAAGCCAAAATTTGGCTTTCATGGTATCTATTCAAATACAAAAGCACTGAAGAAGACTCAGAATGGAGAGTTACAGCTGTACATGTTATTTAAGGGGGATTTGATACACTCAGCTTCCTAGTGGAGGTAATAGTCTTTTTCATCTACCAGATATCTTGGAGATGCCTCTTGTCATTGTTGTTTTTGAAAGCAAAGCAAACATTAGGTTGGTCTGTCTGCAGCCATAAGCAGTGATTGCTGGGAGAAATTCCAAGCCTTGGGAGGTGGTGGGCTTGTCACATCCAGGGGAACAAAGGGGCCTTGAGAAGAGCCTCTGTGGAGACCGATGGGATTTCCGCTCAGTCATCTGTACAGCCCGCTGCCTCCTGATACTGTAATTATTTTTTCTGGTCTCAGAATTTTCTTGTAACTTTTGCAATATCAGGTGACTTGTGCACAGCTTTTATTTTAGGCATGGAGAAGAGTGGAGGGGTTCAGTTTGCCTCTTCCAGTGACCACATCCAAGGTGTTCCTCAGCTGGTTTAGTTCATATTGACAGGGGAGAGGCAGCTGATAAGCAGTTCCACTCAATTGCCCACACATGGGTGTCTGGTGCTGTCTGAGATGCCTGAGTTGTCTGAAATACCCTTATGGGATGACAGACATGATGCAGGGCCTGCAGCAAACCCATTTTTTCCTGACTGGCTGCTGGAAATCAAGTGAGGTGTCCTATGGCCTCTCGAATAGTGTTTGTCCCCTGTGGATGGGTAACTGAATCATGTGCTTATTTCCTGAAGAGTTTTTGTAAGACTTTAAACACTGAGAATCACACTGTGATTCTCCTAATAGTATTAGTCCTAACAGTTAATATTAGTCCTAACAGTAAATATTAGTCCTAACAGTAGTAATCCTAGCAGTAAAGGAGAACACAATATAAATTTAAAAAATAATAATTCATGACTTTTTAAAATCAAAAAACAAAACAGTGCAGTGAGTGTATAAGGTTTTTGTAGTACAGTGAAAATAAACTGAAGGAAGTCTCGCTGGCACAGGCATGTTCTGATCAGGTCACCTATTCTGCATCTCATAACTGTTGGAAAGACACAGCATTCCAGTTCCCACTTTTTCCTTTACTACACTGACTTTTGGCACAAGTAGCCAGCACGCAGTAAAAAGGCATGCCTTTTATGTCTGCCTAATAAATCTACAGGTAAAAGGCCAGCAAAATAATTTACTGATGTGATAAGAGCAAGCAAGAGATAACTGTGAAATTCCATAGGTTGACATATACTGTGTTTGTCTCTGAAAGGGAAAAAATTTTTACCAATGGATAATTTCACAGGGAGACTGAAGGTGAAAATAGGGGACTGCTTGAAAGATAACTTCATGGCACAATTTTTGATTGACTGTATTTTCTGTTTGCAAGGAGGGAACTGTTATAGATTTTATCCTCAACCAGTTAATGGATGGTCTTGTTATTTTTAACTTATCTTCTTTTTTGTATTTTTATTTTTAATGAGGGCAACCTTAGAATTACCTAAAATATACAAAAATTACTTGCTGAAAAGGCCTTTATGCCCTAAGTAGATAACTGAGAATACTTTCTCACTAAGTAAACCGGAAAAAAATATAAACTGTAAAGAAATAGAAGTTTATGGGTATTTATATTTCAAGATTTATTGTATTAAAGTCCTTTAATATGCAGCAATGAAGAAAGTGGATCTTTAAAAAGCCAGCACTTAGCTAAGATGGACTCTTACTGGGAACCTGAAATAGTGTGTTGCTGGGTGAATTACGTGACAAAAATGAGACATCCATATAAATTTGTAGATTTGGGATGTTGGTGCACATTTCCAGGAATTTTTGCAGTATAAGAGAACAATTTCCTCTTGCCTCATTCTCATGTACTCAGGTAACCCTTAGGCTGTAGTAACCTTGCAATGTCAGGAAAGAATTATTACAATCCAAACCATGAGTTTGACCAAACTGCACCATTCCACTCTCATGACACAAAATTACTGTGAATGTGTCCTGACAAATCACCTTATACGTGTTTAAGTCTGTCAAAATGAGAGAATTGGAAATATGATTATACAAGCAAAAGAATTGCATTTTATTGTTGAATTAGGCCTCAAATTATCACAGTCTGGCATTATATTGTTTTGTATTTTACTGTATTATCAGATACACAAATCTGGTCTTCAGCAGTTTGAGCAAGTCAGTGATGGGTTCTTTAGATTTCTTTTCTTTAGTAACTCAGGTAATATTTGCTATTTTGAAAATTGATGGCTAGTTAACTTCTTTATTGACCACTCTTACCTGTTCAGCCTAGTAGGCCCATTTATGACTGATTTGAGGTCTTGCTTTCAGCTTCTATTTCACCTCTTTAAACCTGAGTTAATTATATTCCAATGTGCAGATTCTCATAGTGACATGGGAGTCTCATAAATAATTTTTTCATTAATATCTGTTGCTTTTAAAAGTTTCATTAATAGAAGCGCTCACTCTTTGAAAATGCATTCTGTCAGTGCAAAAAAGGAACAGCCTGAAGGTTTTGTTGGCCTGTTTGGGGTTTTAATGGAAGAAATAATCACAATGCTGTTCTATTTTCAGAGCTGGGTCATGGAAAAAAAGAATCAGAGCAGATAAACTGTGGATCTTTGACATTATTGGTAGGATTAGTGAACCTTTCAGGTGCAGATTTGAAGTGTCACTGGACAACCCGACTTTGCAGCACCATGAGCACTAGAGTTTGTTTGCAGACTCTTTGGGCTGTTTGGGTGGACCATTGAGATTAGTGAAGCATTTTTTGTTCCAATATATTGTCATTAAATTAGCACTGGAGGGAGAAGAAACAGCAGCAGTTGAGGTAGACACCTGTGAAATGAAGAGTCTACACTCAGTGTGTGCTGTTTGTTTGCAACTATACATGGAGAAATCTTCATCTCTAGGGTGCACAGTATCAGATACAGACATCAACCCAGCTCCAATCTACAGCTGCAATATTTTTATCTCTTGTGTACTTTGCATGTCATAGTCAGCCAGTGTAAACCATGCATTTATATATTTGCATGTACATTCAAAGTGGTTACAGTGAAAAATAAGTGTTCTTAGTTCAGTGATACTGTTTCTCAGCACTTTATCAGCTCGTTATCTGGGATATTTAAAATAACAGCTTTCTTTGCTAAAACATTTTTCGTAGCTGCATGAGCCACTAGACTCCTAAAAGCTAAAAATAACTCTTAAGTAAAGTACATCAGGAACTGAAAAAAATGACTTGTATCCTCAGGAAGATGCAAATATCCCTCCATCATTTTCCTGTTCAATTTTCAGCTTATAAAAATGTCAGTGCTGATTGCTACCTCTCACTGGTACTGTGTATCATCCCCTATAACAATGCCATGTTTTGTTAAGATCTTACTAATATCAGTCTTTGGTTCTAGGCAGCCTGCACCGTGCATCCAGTGTACCAGAGCGTGTCTATAATATGGGGATCACTGAGAATGATTTTGCACCAAGATCTCCCTACAGTTTTTCATATTACCAGGCAAACCAGGTGAGGAAAGGAAGACAATGAGTAGAAATAAATCTAGTATCTCACACATAGTTTATTCATTTTGTTGCCATAAATAATAGCATTTAGATGGTGTTTGCTTGTTTGTTTTCTTCTTAAAACCTGATTTTTAGAAAGTGAGGGTTTTACAATGAAATCTCTTAATGTTCTCCCTTCCAATGACTTCAGGGCCCAGTAGCCAAATTCTAGTCAATCGTACAGATGGGCTGTTTGCAGTCCTGTTGGGTTTGTGAGAATTGGCATCAGGGTAGAAAATGAAAAATCATATTTACACTCCACTAATGCAAAGGCTGTGACCAATCACATCTTCATCCCTCCCACCAGACACAGCTCAGTCAGCACGTCTGTACCTCAGGGTGGCTAGAGGCCATGCTGCCCAGGCAAACAGAATTAAGATCCAAAACCAAAAGAAAACAAATTGCTTTAGTTTCACAAATCCTCTCGTTTACACAAGGGAGAATGGTTCCTTATCATTTAAAATATTCCTGTTGTAGCCTGTTTTATCATAACAATTCCAGCTGTACAGTCCTTGCAGTACAATGATGTTTCTAAACCATCTAATCATAAATTCTCTTGTTATTTTGACCAGCTTTTCTTGGGGTCATGGCCTGAATGCTGAGATAAATAATTGGTTTTCTGTAGGGTTTTTGACACAGCTCATAACTGGTTTTGAACCTATTTGAAAGAGTGACTGGGAAATCAACACAGTTCAATAGCAATGCTCCTGCATGATCAATTTAGTACACTGAAAGCATTTTGGCTTGAGAACAGAAACATTTATTTACTAAATGACTGTATATGAAGGGGGCAATTCCTTCCTAATTTTAGATTACTCAAGAATGGCTTTTTGTCACTGCCAGCTTTTAAACAGTCAGTGAAGCAGCTCTGACTCTGTATAGGGACAGACAGAAGCATTTACCTAAACATATTTCATTCTCTGTCCTCCCATCCTCTATTGCACCTGTCCTACAGTCCATAATATTTGACCTGAATCCATTCCTTCCAGAGGAGAGCAGCAAGAGGAAAATTGGAGGTGACATAGGAATCACAAGAAAACATTTAATACAGTTTACCAGGCAGAGGGTGGGGGGAAAAGTGAAAAAAGTATTAAACCTGGGAAAAGCCACAAGGTCTAGTATTTCTAAATTTTAACACGATATGGAAGTGGAAAATACGGAGCTTTCTTTTATGGTTGTATGCCCCTGTGCTTACTGATTTTTTAAAAAATTGGTCCATGACTCCTCTATTTCAAGGCCAGTGTCCTTGATAGTGTCCAAAGTTGATTTAGTTCTGGAAGGCTTTGAATGCAACATGCAGTCTAATACAGAGTGAGTACGAGAATCAAGAGACCTCAATGGTACCTAAAAGTAAGACTCTTGAAGGTACATTCTACAAAGAAAGGTTGACAGCAGTGGATTTTTTTGGTTTAGGAAAGAGAAAATTGTAGTGCAGTGCAGTCTGTCGCCATTAGGTAAAGGAAGAACAAATAAAATCGCAAGTGTAAAATTAGGGAAGTCACTGAGATGGTGAAATGGTAATTTTAATTTTCTTGGAATGTTATATAATCTCCTTCATTTTTAAGAGGCTAGACAAACAGGTACTATCTCTTTTTACTAGCTCCTACCAAAATGAACACTATGCTAAATATAATGCTAAATAACTTTATATTAATAAGGTTATTATCAATATGTAGATACTTCAGTACAGTATTTTTTATATCTGATTGATTAATTTTCTTCTATTAGACAGCCTTTAGTTTTAGTAGCAAATGTTGGTGTTAATCCCCAAGGAGTTTCAACTGAAAAATCTACATTAATAATCAATCTGTTCATTACCTGGCATAATTGACTTATGCAACTATTTTGAGTACATGACAGAAGACTGGGTGCTTAGACTTTGTCTCCTGATATTTAGGCTGTAGTCCTTCCTGCCTTCATGAGGAGGGTACAAAGAAGTGTGGCAGAGTCCCATTTGCACAACTTTGGCGATGTTCCTGGGGTTTTTTGTAATTCTGAGAGCAGACTGTAGAATTTTTGTCTTTACTTTGTTTGGTTTGGTTTCTTTGCTGCTAATCCTAAGAGCTATGACCTTACTGTGGCTCCTGTTGTTTTGTGCCCCCTGGAGCAGGTTGCCTCCCCATCTTCTTATATGAACGGCTGGGGGACAAGGATTGCTTACAGGACGATGGAAGAGAGAGCTCAAAGGCAGCCTCTGAGGAGACTGGAGGTTTCGCCCCAACGAAATCCGGAAAAATTGGCGTACATTTCCAACGATTTTCAGTGTGGCGGAGGTATTTCCGCTGGCTTCTCCATGAGGCATGGAGATAGCCTGCGATCCAGTGGGACTGTGCCACCAAGATACGCTCGCTCCGAGATTGTTGGTTACAGCCTTCACGACTCAGTGCACAGGGGACGCTCCTTCAAGAGACAGTCCCGTGTGGGGACTGCCAATGGTGCTGTCTTTGATGGTGCCTACCCCAGCCCCGCTGTCCCACTGTACCACCAGCCTGGCAACAGCCGCAGCATGACCAACCTCCTGGAGAAGGAAAACTACCTGGTGTCGGAGAGCGCAATGGGACAAGTGAGGTCCCCGACTGCATCCCGTTTGTCTCAGAATAGGCAATCTGTGAGGTCCAGCTTCTACCAAACCACCTTCAGAAATACACAGGGCAGGAGGGAAGTTTCCCAGCCAGCTTCCACAGCCAGTGTCACTGCAGAAACGGATGGGAAGAGGATGCCAGTGACAGCTGCTGTGGCCGCAGCAGGGAGAAATGGTTTCCTGCAGAGCGAGCAAGTGACCCTCAATGGATCTCAGCTCGGGTAAGCACAGTGCAGGACCTGCTTTGTTTCTGGGCTGTCTCAGCTGCCAGGAACGTATTTGTTAGAAAGTAAACTAATAGCTTATGGTTCAGCAGCCAGCACCAAGTATGAAATATCAGTGCAGAGGAGGTAGAAAGTAGATTGGCTTTTAAAAATCCACGTCCAGTGCAACAGAGGAGAGGGCAGAAAAAATGTGTGTGTATGTACAGTGCAGGGTCGACACCTCCTGCTGAAATTTGGCACTCCCTTTTGCCAAGAGTTAATTTTATCAGGAGACATGTAGTCACTGAGTAATTTGCAACCTAAGTCATAGTACACAAAATTTTGTTGGCAAATTTTGTGCCTACAGGAGCCCGTATGATACCAGCACTGGTTCTCACAAGAACAGGTCAGAAATGTACCAGTGGAACAGCTTTTGGCAGATTGACAATTTCCAATTTAAAAAATCCTTCATGGTTTCAAGGACACCTCTTAGTTTTTATAAACTTCAGGTAAAAGGCAGAAATTTCTCATACTTCTGTAGCACCATCAATCCCTAGAACAAATATGAACTGCTCTGAATCCCAAGATCCCAGAGCTTCTCACTACCATGAGGTCCTACATGCTCTGAGGGAGTTATTCTAATTTGAAACTCTGTTAGCTCCATGCCAAAATCTCTCAAATCTGCCCCCCAGCTTCATGAAAATTGTTTAAAGTACTGGAAAAGGTTGTTCGGGATTTTTCCCAAAATTACTTCCCCCAAAAAAATCGCTTTCCAGAGAAGATTTCAAAATGTTCAAAATCTGTTCCATTTTCAAAAGAGAAATTTTATTGTTTCTGAATTCCCCCTCAGGAGTGAATATCTTTTCATTTTAGAACAATTCTGAATGTTTCCAGAGTTATTATGTTTCAGTGGACAGAACAAGCCACTTCGTATACAGGAGGTAGTTACTTGCATGTTTATTCTGGCTTTTGTTGTTTCATAATTCAAATAGGATCCTAAGATTTCTATTTAAGTTAATCATAGTGTAATTTACAACAGTGTTATTAAGAAATGGCTTTTTTCTCCCCATAACTGTGTTGCTGTTAAGTTCATTTTTCCAAAGACCTATCTATCTTCTTTTTTGGAGGCTCTTACTGTTGAGAAAAAGAATTGCCTGATATCACTGCTATGTGCAGATTAGGTATTTTTTGTTGTCAACTACATGTTGTATGTCATCATTTGCAAACATGCATGGTTGTATGCTCACTTCTGGTGTGGGTTGAAATTTTCATGTCTGGGTGAGGCAGGACTTAGGAGATCTGACATTAATTATGTTGGCTTTTAAGTATTCAGATTTTGCAGGTGGTAAGTCCAAAAAGACCAGCTGAGAGCTCACAACAGCTAAAGATTTTGGAGTATTAATACTGAAAATTGGTACTTGGTTTGGTTTTTCAGTAGAGAGGACTTTGTTTTTCAGTAAGACAATTTACAAACATGTATCCCATTGATTTAATAATCTGCTTAAGTTTTGGCGCATTCTTGAATGCATTTCTGAGCCACAACCAACAATTTTTTTCTTATATTACATGTAGGAGCAATTTCAGCTTTTCTTTTGCAGGTGCAGATGCTGGAGTCTGTCTGTACAGGCATCAGCCAAAGTATTTTAATACCTGCAGATGTAAAAATCAGTCTTGAGTCATTGTGCAAGTGCCTTGATTGTGACCATGTTAACTCAGATGAAAGATTTGTGATCTATTGAAATTCTTTGTGATGGCACAATTTTTTAGGTGCCAGGTTTTAGGTTCAGTGCTTTCAGTGCCAAAAGTTCTCTCAGTTCAAGGAGTTTGTAGACACTCTCAGTTTTCTTCTTGTTCCTCATTCTCTTCTTTTAGGGTTGCATTTATCTGACGTATTGCTACCTTACTTGTTGCTCCCTTAGTAATGTAAAGGGGAAAAAAAAGAAAGATAAGCTTGTTTTTGGAGTAATTTAATTTCTCCAGACATCTTGTTTTTGGAGTAATTTAATTTCTCCAGACATCTGTACCTTTTTTTTTTTTTTTTTTTTTTTAATGCAGATCACAATTTGTCTTTCCAAGTGAATTAAGAGAATGTAAAAGAGTTGTGTAAGGTCAAAGAGAAGAAGTGGACCAGCTATGTACAGCATTTGAAATGTATCTAAAAGCATTTTCAAACATCCTGTAAAAGAATTAGCTCATGCTATGAAAGCAAAGTAGAAAAAATCAGAGTACAGAGATGCTATGTCTGTATCTTCTGGTGAAGTGAATCAGTTAAGAGCATCCTTATGATTAAGAGCTTAGAAAAGAGAGAGTCAACCTGAAACTGTGTGAGAAATGGCTGCTTGCAGAATCTGACCTCTAAATGTGCTGAGAGCTGCCACAAAATGATTATGTATGTATTTGTCTCAAAACTGGTATATTTTGGCAGTTAAGATGAAGTCAGAATCTGTCAAGTCATTGTTCTGTTTAACAACCTTTGCCTAGCTGGCCATTTGTTTGGTGTCACCTCATGTGCCAGTCAACCACAGAGCTAATTAAGTTGGCCTGTAAATACTTTGAGGGTGGGAATGGAATCTTTGCATCAAATTCTGTTTTGACAAGAGTTAGGGTGCTGCAGCATTATGAATACCATTGGGGGTCAGAGATGGTATTGCATCCATTATTGCTGCCAGATAAAGCATTAGGCAATGTTGTTTTTATCCAATGGAGAGCAATCAAAGTATGGCAGTGCACACCACGAGAGAAATCCTCTGCCTGCGGCATGGAGGGATAACAATGTGACTGGGGAGCTGCTGTCAGTCTCAGGGAACAGCTACACCCCCAACACCTGGAAATCCACTGTCTGCCTATTAGTGTGTCCATCTCAGCCTGGCAGTGGCTCCTGATGGACTTTTACTCCTCTGGGATACCCTTGGCATCCTGAGGTTGAGTTCCCACGTAAGTTCTGTGCTGTACCCTGAGGGATCAGCTCATGCATCAACCTTGACCTTGGGAAGCCCGTGGTTATAGTCCTCTTCAGCTGCTGGTCAGTGAAATGCCACAATTTAGTACATCAGAAATGTCTGTTGCTCACAGAAGGTGACTGAATTTGGTCAAAACGCTCCAAAATTATTGCTGTGTCCAATGGGTAGACATGGTCACCTGTGCACGTTTATAACATGGTCTCAAAACCTTTGCTGATTTAAGAAATGTAATTAAACCAAAGTTTGGAAAGCCTGGTTTTCAGTTCCTCTACAGAATAAAAAGAAGAAGTATGATCTGGCTAATTTTCCATATTCCACTTTTCTGAGCATTGTTATTGTTTAATATTTCTGCTTAGTTTAAAGAAGAAAATTAAAGTTTCAACTTTAGTTAATGTATTTCCCAGGTACTCATTTTAATTTGGGTTAAAATGTCTAACTTCAGATTCATTTACTGAGATAATTATCAAGTAAATAATTCTGATTCCAGTAGCTGTGCAGTAGGGAGTTATTGCCAATTACTGCTTGTTTCACTGTGGGTCACAGACTGCCCTCTCATCCCTTTCTGGCCAGTGGCACATCTCCTACTACAAAACTCTCTGGATTTAAAATAAAAAAGTAGAATTCTCACATTCTTGTCGATTTTCCTCTCTCCATTTTTTTTTTATCTGGGTGTAGCATATTTGAAACGAAAAGTAAATAAAAAGTCTGGGGAGCATAACCACCTGTCCCAGAGCTAATGCACCTGATTGTGGCAGTAAATGTTTTATGTTCCATGTACTGGGGAAAAAAAATGTGTTTGGTGACCTTTCTTTCCATTTTTTTTATATGGTTGTCTAACACAATCATCATTTAAGCAAACATGCTGGAAGTTGGAAGGGAAGCAGTGGCACATATTTCTGATACTCTCTACATTAGCTCTCTACCACAGGATCTCTATATACTCAGTTTAAATTTTACTTTTCCCACCTGAAAAAGGGCTTTGCCCATCTATTTTGAGCAAGAACAACTTCCTTTTTTGAAAATAGGAGGTTCTGAGTCCTGCATAGATGGAGTGTGGGAACTAAGATATGATGAAAGGCATAAAATACAAAAAATCAATCATCACACTATTGAGGTAAACTTCAAGTTATCTTCACAGCCAGTAATAGTCACTCTGAAATGGTTATGGCCTTCTTTTGATCCTCATCCACCTCTTCATCCTTTCTTTCACATTATTCATTCATCCACTGGATGGAAACATTGATAGAAACATCTACTGATATTTCCATTTTGTTGTTATAACTTAAAGCATGACTTACTTTCTCCAAAACCACACTTCTTACTATGACTTTCTCTTCTCCATGAATATCAGTATCTCTTAAACCCATTATGATATTTTCTGCTATTGGAAAGGAAAAAAAAGGTCTTTTAGAAAAGTCAGAGTTACATGAAAAACACAAAAATCCTAGTTTTACAAGACTGATAATTTTTCTGTAGTCTCTATTCACTAGATCTCTCTGTCTATACTTTTAAGGAGCCTAGAAGTGGAGATGACACTGGAGCGTGCAGTGAACATACTGAAGAGTGAAAATACTCAGTCCACCCCCAGGATCCTTGCTGCAGTGACTTTCATACAGCATGAGTGCTTCCAGAAAGCAGATGCCAGGAGAAGAGTAAGTAATTATTTTCTTGCCAGTTACAATCAGGTAGAGAAAATAAGATTCTATACTTTATGGCACTCTATGCCAACCTGAAAAGAAAGAAGGTGGTCTGAGTAACCTTATAGGATATTGATGTTAGATATTTTCCCTAAAATGCATTTATGTGTTTTGCTGCAGATTCTTTTGAACCCACTCAGTGTATACCCACTCCGTGTATACCCACTCCATTTGCTCTTTTTCAGACCAAACAAACTTAATTCTTTCAGCCTTTATAAATCATGGAATCTGAACTTTTTGTCAATATAGTTGCTCCTGCCTCTCATTTTTTACTTGCATGCAGAAATATCCCAAAAAAGAAAATTCTGAGTACAGGGCAAACTTATCCAAGCTTCAGGATTTGTTAGGACTGCGCAAGTGTGTTTTAAAAAGTACATGGATTAGCAAAAATGTTAAGGGCTCACTGGAATTCCGCAAATGCATTAGTACATTGTTTTGATTAGCCAAATTTTCAAGTCTCTTACAAGAAAGTTCTAAAGTCTATTACAAGTTTTTCAAAAGGATGTATTAAAAATATTCTCTTCTTCCTTTTCTTAAAATGTCACTACTGAACACAAATATGTCTCTACTGCTGAACAGTCTGTACATTAATGTGTAAGGTGATTGTTTATTTTAACAATTAAAAACCATTATTACACCTGCTTTGGTTTGTAATATGCTCAGTAATCCCAGTCTTACCTCCATAATCATATGCATGCAGTCCAGTTCAGTGACAGCCAAACACATCTCAATCCTTTTGACTTGCTTTAGGGTATGCCAGAGTCAGTTTTGGGAGAAAATAACAGTACAGGTGACAACTTCAAACTGAGGACAGAGTTTCAGAATTGAATGTTTGAAAGTGGTTTATTACCCAGACCTGTCTCAGGCAGCTTCCCAGAAAAACAAGTGGCTGAATAGTGTTCAGATTGGAGCAGTCAGCCTGAAGCAACTTTCTCTTTTCCTGTCTATCCCACATATCCTATAATGAGCTTTTCTGTTTGATGCCTGTCAGACTTGTTCATGTCGGCATGGTCTCGTGTCCCCTTTTTAGCCTTTCAGCCTACATTCTTTGTCTATTGTTCCCTGATATTTGAGAGTTTGAGGGTCTAGTGGTTTTTCTGTTTCTGTGAACTTCTCAGTATTTTGGTGAATTTTGTTTTCTAATGAAAATTTTGAATGACCAGTCAATAGCTGTTGTAAATTCTTGGCAAATTATGTTGAAATAGCACTCCTTTTACAAGAGCTATAAATGCCTTAAAATTACTGACAGAAAGTTTGCATAAATATTTTTTAAATAACAAACAACCACATTGGTGTCAAGAGGGCTGATCTAGTGCAATAAAACAGGCTGATGTGCCTTCAGCATGCTCTATGCACCACTGCCCTCATGATACATATTCCTGTATTTCATTCTGCTCACATTCAGGTGATTGCTGACTGATTTCAGGGGGAATCAGGTCAGCAGAGCAGGATAAAGAAACTGTGCCTTTTGTAGAGCTGGATCAGAGGAGAGGCTACCAGGCTGTGTAGTTTACTCCATGAAGGACAAAAGGCTTTGTTAACATTCCATTTCTTCGTGTTGCTAATACCTGCTGGTTGTATTGAATTCTTTTTATCGTTAAACTCAGAACTGTTTAAGACACTTGTATCAGATTTCTGAGTCTTTCATGTGCTGTTGGTTCTGCACAAGGGTGAGTTTGTCCACAAAACCATATGGCATTTTGAGATGCTGGAGGAGACCATTGACAATCGTACATTAATGTAAGGTACTTTCCATAGTAAATTAATTCCTGATTCAGTTCAGGCTTGCCTGTGTCATATCCCAGTTCATGATATGGGATTCCTCTTTCACCACAACAAACTGTTTCTTTCCATGCAGCTACTGTAAAATAACATCTTTTAAATCCTTCATTCATTTCAACTCATTTCCTGAAGATTTAAACATTGAAAAGTAGTCTTTGCTAAATGTGAGTAGTTTGGAAGATAGCTGACTAACAATGGTTAATGTTCTACATTATGATGCTCACTTTTACTGTTTCCTCTGTGTGGCACAGTTAAGAAGGATTAAGTATAATGTATTGGGTTTTAATACACTGCATTGGGAAGAACACTGTCTTTTCATCAGGCTGGTTGCTGAGGAAAAAAAAACTGTTTATACATGTTCCATAATTAAATCTCAAATATTCATTTCACCAACATGCAAGCTAAAAATCAGAGTAATTAAATGTCTTGTCAGAGAGTACAAATCTGTGGCAAAGCTGGAAGAGATTTAGTATAGTTCTCTGATATTAATTATGAAAACATGTTGCCTGCCCTAGTTGTGGATTTTAAGTATTAGTCATACAAAAGCCCAGAAGTTAATAGTCATGTCCAAATGATTAATGATCTGTGCTTCAAGTCTCTCATATAGCAGCAAATGAAAGGAGTTCCTGTAACTATTTGAATGTTTGCTGGGGCAGGGGGAGAGTGGAGTTTGTCATTTACAGCATCTGACTGTCCTCTGCTGTGTTTTGTTTTCCTCACAGGTTTTCTCACTTGGTGGTATCCCCAGACTTTTACAGCTCCTTGAGGTTCAGGATGAAGACATTCAGCGGGCAACATGTGGTGCTCTGAGAAACTTGGTGTTTGAGGACAATGACAACAAACTAGAAGTGTCAGAGCAGAAAGGGATCCCACTCCTGCTCCGCCTGCTGCGGCACACCAGGGACATAGAGACTAAGAAGCAAATCACAGGTAGCGTTTTCTCTGCAGTCAAGCATGAAGTGCTTTAAGTAGTGCAAAAGCTTTCAGGGAGAGGTTCATGATTGTTTACTTAAGCCTGTGTTTAGTGACTAAATACAAAAACATTGCCACCAACTCCAAGCAATTTCAGTAGGGTAAAATTCCAAGGTCCTAACTCAAGACCAGTCTTTCAGTCAATAACAAGAGATTAGGAACTGCAACTTCCCCTCTTAAAGCTTCTTCAGAATTTAAGTGAGTCTGCTTGCAGGAAGCCTAAAGTCCTTGATATTCCAAAAAAGAAAGTCAGGCTTCCTAGGGGTGCCTGGGACCATGGTTAATGCCTGCTACTTACACAGAAGCTCAGTTTTCATTTTTTTTACTCTGTACTGAGAGTGACTACTGGAAGTTCCTTGGTGAAGACTGTCACTCAGAACTGTCATGTGCCATGGACAGAAAGTGGTTCTATTCCCCACAAACTCCACTGCCCCAGATTCCTACTTCAGTCCCATGTGTCCATAGTGTGTCTCTTTGAATTCCACTGCTTGTGACCCACATTCTTTCTAATTAGCATGCAAAGGAAGAGCAGGCTTATATTTTACAAATGGAAAACATGAAAAAATTAATGGGGCTTTATTTCAAGTGTCCTTTAAGGACACCAGGAACAAAATCCATGAAGACAGTAGTGTGTGAAAAGATAAGAAAGTTGTCAAGAAGCCCTGTCCTGAAGAAAGACATGTCAAGACCTTCTGTAATTTTGCATTCTTAAAAGTATTTGAAATACTCTGCTCCCTAAGCTGGAGAACAAAGCTTTGCATTGTTGGCTCTTTTTTAGCTCAGTTCTGCAGCTCTACAACATTAAACTGTTTTAGAGTTTTTCACACTCATCTGTTGCAGAATTGGGTCACAAATAATTTACTGTATAGTGCCTTAATTCTCAGTGCTGTTACAGACCAGTGGGGGAAGCAGCAAAAATGGTGGTAGAGTGGCCAGAAAGCCAGTGCTCTTTCCTTGCTAGTAGTTTCATGATTTCTGACAAAGATGTTGGCTGTGACTGATAACTCACATGTATATTGTGAATATTACTGTCTTCCCTGTCACCAATGTGGAAATGGATAAAGGGACATCTTTCAGCAATTACTGCTATCACTGAGCATCAATATTAATTCACAAAACAAAGAAGACAGCAAAAAATATTTATGCCAAGCAGGATGATGTGGTTTGTGTAAAGCAAAATATTATTATGTGCTCTCATGCCTATCAGTTGCAAAGGATAGCTTTAAAAATACACCAAGAGAGAAGTATTTCTTGCTTTGTTCAGTACCAAGTGTGCAGCCAGGAGAAAATGCATGGGTACCTTAGTGAAAATGCCACTGGGGCATACTTTTTGCCATGGCTTGAACAATTATTCCAGCTCCTTAGCAAGCTGCAAGGAGCCTACAAGAGCAAAGGGCAGTCTGGATAAATGAATTTCACCTCTTGAATCGTCTTTGACTTCATACAGGACTAGTGGAATATCATACCCATGCAAGCAATCTCTGAAGTGTACACTTCCAGGAAAAGGTTAATGTGAAAGATTTGGTCTTACACCAAATCAGCACCATTACACCAAGTCAGCAGCAGAAGTCCATTTGTCTTTCCACATCATACATATTACTTGCCTACTTTGACTGTAAATTAGAGACTTCCAAATGTATGGCATCATATTCAGCTAAATGTCTTTCCCCACAAGAGATTAGTAAAATCATCTTGGTACCGATAATACTTCATTGAACTGACATGAAAGACTCGTGGCCAAGGATTGAAAACATGCAATATTAATTAATAAAGATGTCTAAGCTCAGCAGAGGGAAGTTTTTTGTTTCTACTGCTGTGTGGGAAGCATGGCACCAAAGCACTCCACCTGACAAAAGTATACGATGATAAGGAAGTTTTAGGAGAGAAGGAAGTTAAAACTCTGAGTCAGAAGTCTTCTGATAATTCATTACCCATCTGAAACACAGTGCTTGTGCGAATGAGATAAGTAAATCTCAGCCTTAGAAGCTTATCTTTAAAGGTCACTGGTTTATTAGGACCATCAGTGTTAGTACAGACAAGCACTTGCTTAACATTAATCCATATTTTATCTTATGTTCTCAAAGAATACTTTAATGGATGATGTTGGGAACAATGGATCAGGAAGACCTTTTGAATATGAGCGTTTAGCTAAAGATTTTGAAACCGTAAGCGAAATAGAAATGATAGCAGTTTTTGACTGTGTGGCTGAGAGCAACAATGTGAATGTTTGAAGCCTCCTTCCTATGTTTAGACAATGCTACAAATGCCAAGGAAGCAGGCCAACATCCTCTCCCATGTATGGCAGGAAAGGTTTAGAGATGAGATAAGCTGTAAAACATGGTAATATAGCGATTCCTATAGGTTGCATGCAAATATTAGAAAATGTGTATCTTGTAATAGATTGGTTTGTAGAAATTAGAATATTCAACATAGAAGAAGATTTATTGTGCTGTAAACGGGAAAATCACTCTCTTACCCCCTTACTCCCTTACTCCCTTACTCTCTTACACTCTTACCCCTTTCTCTTACCTCTCTCTCTTACTCCCTTCCTCTCCCACCTCTAACTTCTCCCCTCTCCCACCTCTCTCTTACCCTGTTCCCTTCGCTTATCTCTGAGAACTCCTGTAACCCCCTGCTCTGCCTCTGTCCTGCTTCGAGCTGCAGAAGGCAGCTCCTAGCAGGGCCCTGTATACCCACGCCCCATGCAATAAACTGCAAACTTGAAGACCAGCATAAAGAGAGTGCCTGAGTTTGTCCCTGATGTCCATCCACCCACCCACAGCAAAGACTCACACAGGCCTGTATTTTCTTCAAGACCCAATTTAGGAATATAGACTGAGCCCAGTCATGCACGGTGCCTTGTATTGTGCTGTAAAAAGACTGAGAGCAGCCAAAGTGTGTGGAGATAAATGCTGATTACAGAACATGCTATGACTGCCTCACAGTCTATGAACACACAAAAAACACCAAACCGCTGCCCCCAACAAAGCAGCTTTGTGCTGATACAGGAATTTGAAAGCTGCTGTGGACCAGTCTGCCTAATGTCCCTGTGCAGAAAAGAGCTGCCCCATTTCTCTGCAATTTCTGTGCTCATATGGTCTCTTCACAGGGGGAATCAGGCCTCCCCAAGATCACTGAATTTCACTGAATTTGCTAGTTTCACAAAAGCATTGATACAGATAAAGTAAAGACAAGCTTTGTCCTTTCTTTGGCATACAAGCTACTTTCTTAGGAAAGGAGTGAGGTTTCTCCTAAATTGTAGGAGAGGATGTCATTTGGAGACAGCGCAGGACCTAAGACAGAGTTGGAATTTTATAGTATTTGGAGAGCATACCGAGGAACACAAAGTAAAATGGCTGTGGCATGAAAGAACCAAAAGATTTTTGCTTTTGAAGGTAAGCCAGAAGAGCCTCCAGGGAGTAGTTAACCTTCTGATCTTCTTATCCTGCAGCATAAATATAAGAAATGAAAGACAGTTTTTCTTGCGGGGAAGATTACAGCACAAGCAGAACTGTCATTAAAAGAAATGTAAATTCAAAAGCAGACCCCACCCTTTTTTCCAAATAACCATCTAAGGGAAAACTATGCTCCTAAGAATATAGCATAGGTGCAAGGAAACAATCCACTCCTGAAGACATTTTCTAATGTGCACAAATTCATCCACACCCAGAATACCACTGAGAGAATCCTTCTGAGCCCAGAGACAGTGCCTGGGCGTAAAGGTAGGGGTTTTGTTGGAAAATTTACAGTGAGATCAATATCTCAAATTCTCTTCTGACAATTCTAAGTATTTGCCTGTAATTCCAAATGTATTTGTTGAGAGTCTATTCTGTCCTTGTGCAATTTCTTGTATTTGTGCCCTTCTGTCTTAACGTGCTTCGCTTACCAATGCCCTTTGGACTGCTTGTCTGATTTCCTGTAAGCCTTACCTTTCCTTCAGAAAAGTACATTCTTCTTTTTATCCCCTGATTCAGAGGCTGAAGAGCTGATCCCAGAAGAAGGAATGGGCTGCTTCTGGCTGACTTTTGTTTTGATTTTACTGTTGCTCACAGTACCTGAATTAAATTCAAAGTGTAAGGAGATACAAAAGAAACATTTTGCTGTTGTTGTGAGCTGATGAAAGGAACATTCACTAATACTCTGCCAGTGTGTAGAGGTCTGTGAGACTTAGAGCAGCCAGCTGCAGGAACAATGAATGTCTTTGTAGTGAAGAGCAGAAATATGTATACTTTTCCAAGGGAAGGGTACTTTAAAAAGAATTGTTGTCTGTTGGAATAGAACATAATGGAACCTGGTAAGTTCTACAGGATTTTATTTGAAATTGGTTTTGGAGATTGTGAATAGACAAGGTTTGTAGCATTACTTTATGATTTGTTTAGTGATTAATGTCTGGACAGTAGCAGCCAACCAGTGTTAACAGCTTTTTCTCTTATGAGAAATTTTGCTATCAGGTGTTAGAGAAACTTGGTAGCAGGCATCTCCTGTCTTCCAGCAGATTTCCTGTAAAGTCTCTGCACCTCCCATCTATCCCTTTTGTGAGTTTGTTTTCCCCTAGCTTGTGCTGCTTTGGTAACAGAGAAGGTGATTGTAGCAGATGGACAATGCAGGGCCATGGAAAATTGCACTTCTTGACTGGGCATTAGACTGACTATGTAGAGATTTTACTTTATTCACGTGGATAACTGTGCCCCCCTTTCTGCCCTGTTTCCATGTCCCTAGATCAGGGCTGGCAAACACCAATCCCTTCTGCTTCTCTTCAGATTATCAGTGCTAGGCAGGCTCTTCACTCGTTAACTTCAAGGGCTGTGAGATAAAGTCTTTCAAAGTGCAGAGGAGTCTTTCTGCCTTTCTGATTTGATTGTGGATATTACAGGTTTGTTGTGGAATCTGTCTTCCAATGACCAGCTGAAGCACCTGTTGGTTAGAGAAGCTCTGCAGACCCTGACTGAAGCTGTCCTCATCCCCTACTCAGGCTGGCCAGACAGAGATTACCCAAAATCAAGTGTCCTACCCGACCCTGATATCTTCTACAATGCCACAGGATGCCTGAGGTGAGCACTCCGTTTACAAATACCCAAAGCAATAGTGATGACAAAACAGGTCTGCACAGTTATTTCTGTATAAATGCACAGAGTTCATCTCAAGCCACAATCACCTCTCTAAGTCATCAATAGATGACTTAGGGGACATGGTACCGACAAGCACAGAAAAGTGTTCTGTTTCCAGCTGCTACCAAAGATGCTTATTTGAACATCTGTGCCTAAACTGATTAGAAAGTGATTCAGCTTAAATTAGGGAAAAGCTATTTTTAAACCAGAGTAAGCCCTGTCCTGCCTTTTGCACCTGTTCAAGCAAGTTGCAGCCATGAGATGGAGGAATAGATGTACAGTTGTGTATTTAGTACTGCAATCTGCTAATTGACTCGTGAACACACTAGCAGTTGCTATAGGCAAACAACAAAGGCCTCAGTGAACACACCACTAAATGGCTGAAGTATAAAAATCACATCTTCAATAAAAACACCTTTAACAGTCTACAAAATGTGGGCCCTTTAAGAGTTCAAAGTCATTGCACATTAAGTAAGTTTACACATTTAAAAATGCCCAAAAGGACATAGTTTGAACTGACTAAGGAGTAATGTGCGACTGCAAAGGCATAACATGAGGTTTAAACTCCTTCTAGTAGAGTACAAGGAATTGAGTTTGGAATTTGGAGTCTGGAAAGCTGCCATTTTGCCTCACACATACCTGCTATGCTGACATGTCCTATAGCAGAGTAGTTGTATGTGTATGGCATTGATATTTCCTGTGCAGACAGCTCTGTATCTGACTCGTGTGGTTTCAGAAGACAAATTAATTGTAAGCTATACAAAATACTCAACAATAATACACCTTTTTCTGCAGGAACTCCTGTCAGCCCACTAGCTACTAATTAACTTCATCTCTAAGTAATAATTAACTTTTATTTACTCTGATGACTCAAAAACAAATACAAAGAAACGTTAACTACCCATAATAAAACCTGTCTAGCTAACGCTTAGTGCTGTTGTCTAGGAAATGAAGGAGGTTGTCTTTTTTCATATTAATTAGCCCAAGCTGCATTTGTGCAGAAATCAGTTTGGCTGCTCCTCTCTTGGTGTTTGGACTGCGGAATTGTCTCTTCCCTATGGGGCAGCCGATGGGGGCACAGATCATTCTTGGGTTTAGCTTGGTGTTGCTCTTCCTGAGCTAGTTTCAGCAGATTGACACAACTTTTAATGTGACAAATAAGGTATAACAGTACCTGAGTTCTTTTAAATGGAAGTAGATTCCTGGGTTAACCTTACTCTAGACACAAAGGCAGTGCTTGGGACTGTTCCCAAGTTGCTGTGAGCTCTCCAGCCTTAATTAAGTATCTAAAACTGCCCTTATGTAGGTGCTTAAGGATATATCACCTGTTTTAAAACCATGATTCCATATTTTCAGTCCATATTCTAGTCCTTCTCATTTTTAAGAGCTTCAACACTAAAAATTAGAAATAGGAAAAGAAGGGCTTCAAAATTCCCAGGTAGAGATGATCTGCAGGATTGCCGCATACTTTCTAGCACAGAATAATTTTTAATGAGGCTTACCTATTTGTACAGGCTAAACAGCTGAGATTTTTAAGATCAATCAGTTCACATCTCTTTTCTGGAAATTGACTCCCCTCCCAGATTAGGTCACTAGAAGTATTCCTTCCTTATGTATTAATGTCAGAAAATCTCTGCATCAAGAAAAAGAAGAGCACACCACAGAGCAATAAAAGTGTGCACTGAGGGAATGATGTTACTTATGAATGTGTTTAAAGAGTCTGCTTATTTGCCAGAATATAAACCTGTAATTAGTCTTCCCTTTTGTAATGCTAACATGTTTGTTGGGCATGTTGATAAAATCTATAGCCTGCAGCTTCTATTAGAGGGTAAAAATAGTACTTTGAAGTGCAATACATTATGCACTTAGTTACAGGAGAATGCCAGAACTTCTTTTCAAAAATTTCCATACGACTGTTGACTGAAAGGGACAACCACAGCCCAAACCCAACACTTACAATCTGGTGAGAGCATATGCACTGCACTGCACCATTACCAAATTACAAATTAAAATTTCCTTCATCCTCTTTGAGAAAACAGCAGCAGGAGAAGTGAATCCACATCTGGCAGATAATATTTCAGGTACTTCCAAGCACTGGAATGAGTGCATGACCAGACCAGTCCCCAGTTATTGCTAGAAGTATTGTGGGGTCCTGAATCTTGGCGCCTGTGTCGGTGTATGCAGTCACTGATAAGGAAGTCTGACATTACAAGGATTTGTTAATCCCATTCTCTAGGTCTGCATTTTGTCTTAAAACCCAGCGAGAAGCAAAGCTTTACAGAAACCACAGGTCACAAACTTCATGTAATAAAAAGAAGCTGTGTGTGCCATAGAATTGGCAGTTAAAATAAGTAAAATAAGTAAAATAAGTAAAAAAGTAAATAAGTAGAAAAGTAAAAAATAAGTAATAGTGTTGTTTAGTTATGAATTATGATAAAAAGCACTCTTCCTGGACCCATAGAGTAAGCCAAATCAACAGACTTCACTGGGTGCCTGACAATAGCTGAAAAAGTGAAATTGGTGTATTAAACTATCTAGAGGAGTGTTACAGACATTTGTAGACAAGCAGCATGTAGAATGCATGGTTTTGAATATTATTTATATATATGTGAATCTCTGGCATGGCTTTTCCCCTGAAAGGAAGGTTTAATGGAAGGCTGTTTGTATCACACCTTGAAAGCTGATAATGAATTGGTTCCGTTTTTATCTTTAAATACCTTTTCCCAGAACTTCTGCAAAGCTATGGTGGATTTTCCCAAATTTATACAAAGTTATCACATATTCCTCTGCAAAACATTTAAGTGCTGAAGCTGCTGTGATTCACTACAGAGCCTTCCTTTTTAACCAAAAAGAAGCATCCTGTGCCCCTATGTATTCTAGTTTTTCAAAACTTTCTAGACAACTGTTTCTAGGGTAGTCAGTTAACCTCTCTCTTCTCACTCAGTAAAGTAAAAATCATCCTTTCTTTTTCATTATTATTTTTCACAGTTTGTCTGTCCCAGCTTCTGAGTGAGGTTCTTGTGAATTGCGCAGTGACCCACAAAGACAGGAAAAAGCTGTATTTGGAGAAAATTGTATTATTGCACTTCAGCCCAGGAGGCTGCATAAACATCTACTTCCATTTACTCTGGAGAGAAGTGAAGCCAAAGCTCTCCTGTGTGTGGAAAAGCTTGGACTCGTAATGGCACCTTCTAAGAGAGAATATAAAACAAATGACTGATGATAATAAGTCTTTGAAACAAGGCCTCTTGCATAGCATTGCCATTCCTTTAAGTTTATTTCCATCCTTCTTATCTCCTCTTGCCTCCTCTTCCATTTATCTGCTCCCCCAATTCCTGAAAGGAGTTCTGTTATTTCCAAGAAGCAGCTTGAAACCTGGCACATCTAGTTGCTAAGTAGATTTCAGATACCTTTTCCTCCTTGGTGAATTTTTGAACTGTGCAAGGCATGAAGGGAAGAGAATTTCCCAAAATGTTGTCTGGTAATTGAATTAAATTCACATTACCAGTTTCAGCAGAATGAGTCCCAAGAGCAAAATCCTTCTTCTTATCAGTTATGTGGACCATTCACAGCAGTTCAAGAACCTTTTCCAACAGTCAGTGCATGACTCAGTGTTGGCTTAGAGGGAGTATCCCTTTCATTGGGTGCCATTTATCAGCTGATTGAACATTTATTATCATCATTCTGTTTCTTTCAAAGTCACACTTAGTTTCACTGTGTTGAATTTCTATGTGTTTACCTCGCAACTCTGGATCAAAATAATACTTCCCAACAGGAAATTAGCTGATCCTCGCCACATGCCACAGGACTGTGGGCAAAGAGCTACTTTGATTACAGATATAGTTGCACCATGCATGTGTGCAGGAGGGGACAGAAGCAGCAAATGCAAGATGAGATAAATGAGGCATATAGACAAATACAGAGCATCCACATCAGCAAATGACAGTTTGAGCATGTCAGCAGGATTACCACAGCTAAACATGCCAGAAGTCAGGGGTTTTTCATAGGTGCCAAATTGTAAGTTCTGAGTCATTTAGAGGAGACCATTCTCACCAGCAGCAATCTCCCTAAGGCTGCGTTCTTCTCATGTTGCAAGCACTGAGTATTTCAGGGCCTCCTGGAACTCCACTACAATAAAGTCTAGCTTCTGAGCTCAGAGGCTGGCATTTCAGTTGTCAGGAACCTCAAATCTTAGGAAGCCAAGATGAAGTCAGTTTTGAAATTCTCTAAGCAAAATGTCTCCACTGTTTTAAAAAAAATATATATTTAAATTTACATTTCTGTGACACTTCTCAGAAATATATTTTTTTTACCTATCTAATAATATTTTTGTCTCCTGGAATTTCTTAAGCTTCAATCAGCCAACAAATTTAAGCAGTCAGCTGATGTTTTGCCTGAAATACTCTTCTCTGACCCTGTTTTGAGTGAGGTGGTTACAGCAGTGCTTGGATAAGTGGGAGAGCAGGAGCTCTTCCCTTCCCAGTCCATGTTGCCACGCTACGGGAAGCAGGGAAAGGTGGAGAAAGGAGTAACCATGCAGGTGTGCACACGGACACACACTGATATCTGTCTCTGGATGAGCATCAACTTCTTAATGAAACAGATCCCAGCAATTAATTTCCCCTGCAGAACAGGACTGTGCCCCTAATTCAGGCTCTTCTCTGCCTCCTGAGCTATAAAAGCTCTTTACTCTACTCTGCTCATGCTGACAGCAAAGCCAGGGCATGGACTCTCCTTGCACAAGCATTCAGCAGGATCAGTTGTAAAAAGTTGAGGGGATTTTAGAAAATGTACTGGGACAAAACAAAACACTGCATCAGCTGAAGTGCCTTTGGAGAGGGAAATTCCACAGTTATCTTTGACAGTATTTTTAGTCTGTGAATCCCAGAAACTATTTTTGCTATGCACCAGGAGGGCTGTAATGTGTACACTTCTTTCAGCATAGACATAGGAAAGGGTGACATGTCTTGAATGTGACATATATAGGTAAAATTAAATTCCAAAGGGATTTCTATAGTAGGCCATGTTGTGGGATCTGAATATTGATTCTGTGATATATAATTCCGTGAGAGAATAAATGAACTCATAAACAGAGACATCATTAACATCATGACCTAAAAAAAAATTGTAATTACAGTGCTTAGTATTTAGCCTGAATATGTACTTCCCAGAGAAAAAAAAAATAGTAGAAGTGAAATGACAGTATATAAAATGCTACATTCATTTTACAGTCATAAGCCAGAGGAAATTTTAAACCTTACTGGCTTTGTCATTAATAAAATTGTAAACACTAATTTTTAGTGGGCAAAGTAAGCATGCAAAATAAGCAACCTGAAACTATCAAAAGGAACATGTCCCTCTGTGTTTTGATGGATGCTAAGACTGGGTAATATTTAATGTCATTTCAAACAAAGAAGCTTGAATGTACAGTCTTTTGTCCAGCAGAGCTGCAGGAGTCAAAAAAAGTAAGGCTTGGATTTAATTCCAGTATTCCATAATTCAGACTTTGTTGAGTTGTAAAAATAATTATACCCCAAAATCATAAGTGTTGTTTCTTCCGTGAAAATCAGTAGGTTGTTTAGAGCCAAGCAGGTTGAAGCAGCAAGTGTGTGTTTGGTTTTTCAAGAATTTTAAAATCAGTTTTGTAATTCATTTGTAAGTTGTACTTACAAAATTTGAGTTGGGTCTTACCTTATCTGTCCAAACACAGTGGTTTGTTTCCCTGGAGTATTTCATTATGTCTAGGAATAAAAGTTTTATCTAGAAGAGGCTCAGATTGTCTTACACATCTGAAGAAAAGAAGCAGTCAACCTGAACTCCAATATCTTTAAGATTTAGCTGGAAAAGTTTGTCAGAGGAGTACAAGATAATACCTTTGACTAAATCTCTTCTCCCCAACACGTTCTTTCCTGCACAGAAACATGAGCTCTGCCGGCCCAGAAGGAAGGAAGAAGATGAGAGAATGTGAGGGCTTGATTGATTCTCTTGTGTATTATATCCAAGGAGCTATTGCAGACCATGAGCCCAATGACAAGGTACTCTTTGAGATGAAGTGTTTTCCTAGGGGAAATTGCCAAGTGCACATTTTTCTGTTGTTGTTTAGAAACCAGTGTTCAGAAACAGCTGTGATGTAACTGCAAAGTTTATTTCCACGGCTTTTAAAACTGAAGGGTGAAAGTCCAGTAAGAAGCTTTTTGAAGTATTTTTATCTTGCAATCTAAAAGAATAGTATAACTTCGCACTGGGAAAACAATTTCAGAATCCCTAGAGAGAAAGGTAAAAACTTCTGTCTTACTTTTTTTTTTAAAGTAAGATAAAATCACGGTGTTCAGAAATGCTAAAACATAGATGAGTCAGATGTTGCTTTATGGTTGTCTCAAGGTGCTAGCTAGCTAGCAGCCTAAAAAATTAATCTGGTTACTCTCCTATATATTTAATGCTACATACCCCTTAGGAAATAAAGTACCTATATCTCTTGGGGTGGCAGTGTGATTAAGGAGCTCGCATCATTTAAAATAGAACTAATTTTCCTAGGTTTTTTTAGAAAAAAAAAGCTCCACTTTTTTCCTTGCTGCCTAAGCCTAAACCAGTAAATACAAGGACATGGATACATCCAGATGCCAGTTTCTCTCACTCTTTCTCCCACCACTGAGTGGAGGTGAACCCTGAACACAGACTCTTGGAGTAGAGGATTTTCTTTTGGCTGGGTGAAGCAGGATGAGAAGAGCAGCTGTCATTTAGGTTAGCTGCAGCCTGTGAGGCACTTCTGGTGGGCCTGCTATAACTTGTGCTGTGTAGTGGTAATTGCTGCACATTTATGATTCTATTCTAGGATTAGTTACTTGAGCTGCCGCTCTCACTCTATACAGTGCCATTAGCTTCAGGGAGAATCCAGCACATTACACATGTGCCAGTAGCTCCCTGCTGCATTTTGCCTTAAAACCACTCTTTGCTTTTTGACTTTCAAAAAAGGAGGGACTGGTAACAAAGCTATCTGTCACTAGACTCATCATTCTGAAATTGTAGACCTTATCTTAGCCATGTTCAGGAAGGAATGTCTTATTTTAAAAAGCATTATACCACAGAAAAATGCTTCCTCCTTGGGGTAGATAAAAAGCTTCCCTCTTACTGATGCTATGGTGAGGTGTGTACATGATCATCTTTACTCCTAAGCCTTAAACATTTCTTGGCACACTTCTGGCCGTTGTCAAGTAGCACTCGCCCAAACAATTCCCAGGCACAGTTCAGGAATTATAATGTCCCAGGACCGTTTCCAGCAGGCACACACCCCATTCTGAATGCAGCCCCGTATGCCAGCTGGCCTCTGTGCTCAGGAACATCCCAGGGCATGTTTCATTTATCAGTGTAAAGGCATGAAGCCTGGCTCTTCCATGAGGCATTAGAAAGTCTGCAGTCAGTTACTGAAGATCCAGAAATGAAATCTCCTGTGTCTGTACATGTCCCTTCAACACATGCCAAAGCTTTCAATTTCTATTCTTTTGTTATTTTAGGCCACAGAGAACTGTGTGTGCATTCTTCACAATCTTTCTTACCAGCTAGAGATAGAGCTCCCTGAGAGCTATGCCCAGAGCATATATATGCAAAGAAGAAATATTTCTAACAATGATAAAACACCAGGCTGTTTTGGAACACGGAGCAGAAAAGTGAAAGAGGTAAAGTACATGAGTAGTTATATCTCTTTTGGTTAATTACTTGTAGCAACCTCTAGAAAATAAGGCTGATATCTCATTAAAAGTCTGTTATTGATGTATCTGGTAGGGTGACACTTCCTTGCCCCAAAAGTTCAAATTTATTGATAGTCCTTCTGGACACCAATTTTCTCATTCAGCTGCTGCTGATGACAATGACATAGCAAATGTTTTGTTAGTTGAGGAATACTCCACTGGATGGACTGGCCACTATCATTAAATACTGAATTTTTGCACATATTTATTTGAGCTCGGAACTTGACAGTCTCCAAATAAGCTGGTCATAGTTACAAAGTTGCTAGTTCATCTTGTGATTCATTTAGCTATAGAGGTCACTGTTTCTAAAGGCTTGATCTGTTTACATGTTTAGAAGCAGCAGGACACCCCTCTACCTGAGGAAAAGAGCAATCCCAAAGGTGTTGAGTCACTCTGGCATTCTACACTGATTAGGATATACCTCTCCTTAATAGCAAAGAGTACCAGAAACTACACCCAGGAAGCATCCCTGGGAGCTCTTCAGAACCTCACAGCTGGCACTGGACCAGTAAGTCAGCTTTTTTCCTTTTCTTCTCATTTAGTTCTTGATGTGAATGCATAGAGTTCAGGGTTGCAGTGCAACTGAGCTCAAATAACCAATGACAAGTCACTGGCTCGGTGACACGGTGAAGGAAAATGAAGAACATTGAAGGGAAAGTCATAACCAGCAGTGTAGCTTTTCCTTGCTTGGCAGATCATGGGGTCTGCTTCTTCTCCCTCTGTGTACATCTCCATATGTGGAGTTTGCTAATTCATTACACAATGAGGGATGAGCAGATGTTCAAAGCACTAAAAATGTCATTTTGTGGAAGATAGTCCTGTGGAGAGAGGAGGGCTCTGGCACAACAGCAGATCACTTTTGTGTTGAAGAAACTAATACCTGTCTGAGGAACTGGCCAAAGAGCACCCAGGAGAAAGAGGGCTTGAAACTTCTTATATATCACTTTCCTGTTGCAACTCATATGTAGCTCTGGCTTAAAACTATCGTAAATATGCTTAAACTGGTGCAGAGAACTGGCTGTGTGTGGCTTTTTCTGAGTCTCTGCATTCGTGGTAATGACACAGAGCTGCCTTTCCACAGATGCCATTTGCAGTGGCCCGGACTGTTGTTCAAAAGGCAAATGGCCTCCCAAGCATCCGAGCTATGCTGCACGTCAGCCACCCGGCAGTGAAGAAAACAGCAGTCTCACTGCTCAGGAACCTGTCTCGAAACACCTCCCTGCAAAATGACATAGGTGAGCAAAGACCAAAGAGAGCTTTCTCTGCTCTCTTCACATTAAAGTTTTCTGCTTGAATAAAAAAGAAATGCGCAAAAAACCCCTGATCTGTAAGGGTCGTAGATTTTTCACCGGATACTTGCAGTCACTGTACAGGGCTTAAAATAAAGAGTTTCACCTAAACAAAGGTTTCAGTTGGGTATTCCTCTTTAGATATTTCCATTAGTGTAACTTTCAAAAATACACAATTGAAGCAAAGTCTACACAGATTTGGAGAGGGAATTTTTCTTCTGCTTAAAATAGGGTAAAGGAAGGTGAGTGCCAAGTTCTGTGTTGCCATAGCTGCATAATGCTTTGCAAGAAATCACAGAACATCTCTAATTCTTCTAGCAAAGATCAGATCTCTTTTATTAGACACAAAGCTTTAGAAGTTTGCAGCCTGCACCATTTTCTTCCAAAATCTTTTTTGAGATTGGAAGCTATAAGATGCTATAGAAAAAATAGTTCATTCTTTTTAAATTATCCCATTTCTAAATAAAAGCCATTTTTCTTCTGAGTATTCTCATTTCAATTTATTGTGTATTTCAGACTTTTCCTACTGACAGGATAAAATGTATGCATATAATTTGTTGTCCTTTTTTGTGTTCCCACCAGGGGAGAAAGGGGAAACTCCAGGTATACAGATGGCTCATGGGGCAGATTAACCTCCAGAATTCTGCAGAATAGTCTCCTGGGCCTTGTTTGATCCTTAGAGAACATTCCGTATTAATGAAAATATTATAACATGTTGGTGGGGTGATTTCAAAGGGATAATCCATATGGTGTTAACAATTACAAGTGGTGAATCCCCCTGAAAGAGAAGAAATTAAACTGATAAGAAGTTGGGATTTCATCAGGAAAAAACAATTTATGAGAGTGTGGGAAAGACAGAACAGCACAAACCTTTGGGGGCAGGTACTTCATCTTGCACATTCACAGTTATTTCCTTGCTTTACCCATAATAGAGAAGACTGGGGGAATTTCAGGTGGACCTTTTCTCTATCAAAAGATGTTCTTTCTGATTGACTGAAAGCATATGTGAATTCGGGTCAAATTCCAAAAAAGAAAAACCTTGGCCAAAGGAAAATATTTAAGAGGGCACACTGTTTTCTAGATTATAAGGATCTAAACTTACCAAGCAAAATGAACCTCCATATCAGATGTAATATAAAACATCTTGTAAAAGGGAAGTAGCAGCCTGAAGCTGGCACATGCCTGGTGAGTTTAGTCCAGCACATGAGCTATTAATGGATTGTGCATGAGGCAAGTTACAGGCTGTCCAGTGTAGTGTGGATGCAGCTTCATCTGAACTGTGGAGATGTAATGCAGGTAGGAAGCCATGAGTGTGTGGTGGGAGCACTCAGCTCTCTGATGAGGGAGAATGGGAGGAATAAGGTAAATCTGCACCATTATGCTTGTCTCTCTTCCAACTTGCAGCCAGAGAAGTTCTGCCTGATTTGGTGTCAGTCCTGCCCGAGTGTGTTCCAGGGTGTGACATTGCCTGTGAAACCACAGCATCCATCTGCTACACCCTGTTCAACCTGACCCAGAACAGCTCACACAATGCCCGGCTGCTCCTCAGTGCCCACGGCCTGCCCAAGGTCATCGCCATCAGCATGAATGACAGGTAAGAGGCTCCATAAGTCTCACTCTTTCCCCAGGCAAAAAATAAACCGCAGGCTCTGCCACGCAGGGAGAAAAAACGCTTCATCTCAAGGTGCAGGACAGCCCAAACAAGTGATGTGAATAGAATTGCACTGATTGTGAAATACAGAAAGATCTCTTACAACAGCTCTCCCATCTATAGCTAAATTCACCAGGTTCCAGCATTTTAAATAACTCCTCAGAAGATAACTGCACAATGTTATCTGTATTCTGATATATATGTAGTGACTTATCATTAGATCTCATCTGTACCCAAAATGTCTGTCCTGTTTATTGTAACACAGCCCTGATAAACTTTAGCAATAAAGTGCTGAAGTTTATATGAAATTTAACATTTTATAGAACTTACAGATCTGTAATTAAAAATAATATATTGGCATTTTAGAGAACAGATTCAAAATTTAATCGTTCTTTAATATGTAAACATGTGCAATCAATATTTACTCAAAAGATAATTTATGCTTTATAAATATGAATAATTATTCTGTTTGTCTTGCTCTCTCCTTGCAAAGTGAAAGAGGAAATCAATCTCAGTATAGGAGGCTTCATGAGGCCCTTAATAGTTTAAATCCTGTCTAACTAACCAGAGATTTTACCTGCTGGAAAGATTCTTTCAAGTGTTTGTTGTGCTGAGGGTATTTTCCTCAGCTGAAAATGCACAATATGATAGCTGCTCTAAGATGTAGACTACAGAGCACTTGATATCTCCCTAAATTTGAAGAATGGGTGAAGCAGGGAGGCATGTTTCATTTATTCCAGTAATACGGATAGCCTGAAACATGCTACAATACCTAAAGGGTGGCAAACGAACACTTAGGATGAAGAGAGATAAAACAAATGCTATGAGGTTACCTTTTCTGAAGTCTGTACATGCACTGTGATTATGATGCGGGAATTTAAATATGTTTTACCATTCCTTTTGCAAAATGGCAGCAATATGTTCAGCAAAGCCAGCAGGGCTGCTTCAGTCGTCCTCTACTCCCTGTGGTCACACACTGATCTCCACAGTGCTTACAAAAAGGTAAGTACAAAGAAAAATAATCTGTTCTTTCAGACCTAGAGCCCTTTCATTTGTCCTCTGGAGCCCTTAGCATTCCTGTGCATTTAAGAATCAATCCATGATAGGATTCAAGTGGTCCCTGACTTTGGTTTTCCTATTTACTTGTACGTAAGCCTGCATGAGTAATGCATGGCCTTAATTTTTGCTCATCTGTGTTTATGTTCTCTCCCTCTGTGGTTTTATATCTGCTGGCAGAGCTTATGAAAAGCGTTGCTGCTGCCTGCCAGAAGTGTCAGGTGGTGAGGAGTGATGCAGAGTAGGTGACCATCCACACTGGCTGAACCAGCCTGGCACAGAGGAACTATGGTACCAGCAAAAACAAAGGCAGGGCGAGCCAGCTTCCTGCTTTAAAACCAGAGCAGTTTTGTTCTCCGTGTTGTTTGCACAGCCTGGTAGTCAGCTATAGTCAGACAAAACCTGGGCCCTGGGAAAGGTCTTGGCAAACACTTACTGCCACAGTCAGATCAAACAAAAAATAACCTGCATGAGTCTGCCACAAAGCAGTTTGGTTTTTTTGAAGCTCCTGCTTTTTCAACAAACTGCTGAGTTAATTTCCACCTCCCTACCTTCACCTTGCATTTCAAACAGTTTTCAGTCCTTGTGTGTTTGCTGTTCAGAATTTGCCACTTCAAATTCCCTACAACCTAAAATTGTTCCAAGTTCTCAAGCAAGTGTTAGCATTTATTTTTCAGCTGTTTCTCTTTGTAGATTTTTTTTGGTTGAAATTTGCTCCAAAAAGTTTCTTAGCATAAACTTTAACATTGTTGCATCACACTCAGCAGGTACTGCCCCACAAACCAGAAATCTGTGTTCAAGAATAAGGCTGTTGTGCAATATAAATTCTTAACTAGCTTTTGTTATCTCTGTTTTTTTACAACTGCATTCCTGACTTTCCCATACAGCAATATCCCTGATGGCATGAATTTTATTAATTTACTGGTAGTTTTGTAAAGCCTACAAGACACGTCTGTCAGACCTGATTTTAAAAAATGCTGATTAGTTGGTCTTCCTATGCAAATCAGATCCCCTACAGACACCAGGTATGGCACTGAAAACTTCAGAACCTTTTAATGCCTTGACATTTTTGAAATTCTAGTCAGATAAGCCACAGAAATCACTTGATCAAATCAAATTGATAAAATCCTGAGTCATATCGGCATTGCCCTGTGTTCTTTGTTCTGACAGGGTTAATCTCAGGTTAATCTCAGATAGGTTAATCTCAACTCTTAGTCACCCAAAAGTTAGGAGTCTGTAGAGCTGAGCTAGAAGAACAGGCTCCTGGTACAGTCAGCGGAGAGAGTTCAGCAATTCCAAATATCCTCTCATCTATCTTGAACTGAACAAGCAGTGCCTGTTCTGTCTCTGTGACTGCACAGGACTCTGCCTAGACCCCGACCATGGCTCCTTATTCAGCTTTTAGGCAGCTAGACCCACTCTTTTCTTGCAGAATCAGCCCTGAAGATAATTAATTGTTCTTCTTCTCCCATTCCAAAGGCTGACTTTAAGAAGGCGGATTTCATCAACAGCCGGACCACAAAAGCCTATAACTCACTAAAGGATTGAATCAGAGCACAACACCATGGAAGACAAGAGATCATACAGCAGCTGATGAAACCATCTCCACACAGTTGGTGTTGCCATCATGAACCACAAAGTATCTCAGAAAAAAAGGGGCTGATTTTCTGTAAAGACTTAAGTGGCCAGAGAGTAGCTATTTTTGAGGTTTTAATCCTAATCACCTTGTTGTCACTGTATATATCAATACAAGAATAACCAAAGACAGATTCTCCAGGATGTCTGAGGTGAAGTTTCATCCAGATTTACCACTAGTCAGAGCTCCAGATGACTGCCTTTGTTCTATACAGAGGAGTTTGAAACACTGGTTGGCAGCAAAATCTTTTCAGACTGTTTTACACCAAAAGTTTTCTAAAGTGGATAAGCATCAAGTGCACTGCTCAGAATTTAGTAGTTTTTCACTCTTTTGTTTCTTCACACAGCTAAATAAGGATCTCCCGACTCTGTGAGTATGCACAAGAAGCTGCTTCACTACCTGCATTATAAAAGCACCAATGAAGTTAAAATTACTATTTTTGTATTGTTTTCATGGGCTCACTGGTTCTTAAGCCTCTTTCCTTTGAGATTTCATCAGCAACAGCAGCAAAACTGATTTTACATAGGTCTTATCATCCCTTGCTCGTCTTGTCCTCCCTCGCATGGCTGTTGCATTTTATAATGGTGTCCAGAAAGGATTTTAACTAGAACCACTAGTTTTAAGACACTATGTTTTAGACACTTTGGGCTGAACTTAAGCTCATCATTCTTTGGTTGTTGGTGGAGGAATTATTTCTGGGTCATTCAGTGATTGTTTTAAGAAAATTGCAATTTCAAAACAGTTCTGTTGATAATCTATGTATAATAGAGGGAGTGGAGTCTTGCCTTTATTTTTAAAGTAACAGACACACACAAGAGGCTGGGCTCTGTGCTGATTAAGGAATTAATCTGATCCTGCTTCATATTCTCTTACTTGAAATTATCATCTTCCCTGCAGCTATTACATGCAATGTGATAACTTTCAGACTATGCCTGCACATGTGGGAATTGGTAATAGGAGGGGAGGAAAATCCTGAGGCCCTGAAGGCTCAGCTTTTCATGATATGATGCTCAAGATGGTAAAGAAGCACTTAGAAAAAAACCCCATCTGCTACATTTAGTAAGTCAGATTCTTCTGAAAAAAAACCAAAAACATAAAAACAAACAAAAAAAAAATTAAAAAAACAAAAACTAAAACAAAAACAAAACAAAACAAAACAAAAACAACAACCCAGGGGTTAGATTGTCCATTAAACCAGTAGGATAACTGGGTTATCTGCTGACATGATCTGGCATTACTCTTCTGAAATCAGGGGAGGTGAGCTACCTTTATGGCAATGGGTGTTTTGTCATGTGTATTTACAAGCCCTGCTTCTGCAACAGAGCCCATCCTGTACCCTCACAGCTGAGCAGCTGTTCTTGGCCAGGAGATCCAAAATCCTTGAAGTAGGGACCTCAAAGGGGACATCCCCAGGTCTCTTCATCTCAACACTCCTGGCTAAAGGTCTGGTTCCTACCAGAAATTTAGAACCAGCAGGTTGTACCTCTGTACCATGTCCAAACATATTTCTGGATATCTGGGAGCTAAATTCTGCTGGCAGATGCAAATAGTTCTCCAAAGAGTCCCAGAGAGTCCCACATGTGCACACAGAACAGAACGTGCCCCAGGGAGAGAAGCAAACAACACTGCTGTCCTGTCACTGATTATTTTCAGAGGGCTGTTAGTCCTCCACATTTGCTTTGAATAACTTAAATCAAGTGCACTCCAAGAGGAGGTTTTAAAAACACTATTATTTTTTGTAAGATGTCCTACTCAAAATACTGCAGGTCCAAAAACAACAAGGGGAAAGAGAACTTACAGCACCACATGTTGAGGAAATTGTTTTTATAACTTTTTCAAATATGATAGAAAACAGACAATTAAAATCCAACTTCCACTTCTAACTTGTTAACCCAAGTTACTCTGCTTGTGCCATGAAAGAATGAATACCAGGAAACCTGGACAAGTCTACTTTTACTGCTCAAAAGAACTGGTGGGCAAAATTAATATAGAAAGAGTAAACCTGAATACAGAGTAGCATAGGAGTGAAGAATTGCAGTCTAAAAGATCAAGAAGGGAGCTTTTAGAAATACTCATGCATTTAGTTTTATTAAACTCACATGCTATTTAAGAAACAACATGGTGCTAGGTACTTTTAAATATATGTATACCTCTCAGTAAGATGTCCTTAAAAAGGAAATGCAGAGGGTTTGGGTTGTCTCCATTGATGCAGTGATTTTAAAGGTCTGTTTCATCCAAAATGAATATATGATAGTGCCCCTTTAAAATCCAAGGAGTGTTCAAAAGTCATAAAGAAATATCTCAGACCTGGCAGCAACATGAGAAACATGAGATATGCCTTATTACAACTGATCTCCTACTTGTATGCAATCAAAAACTTTTCAGCAGGACTCCAAAGAAAACAAAGCAGAAGAATAATAAAGTGCTCTCTCTAATGCAAAAAATCTGTCTTTGGTCTTCTTGTTATTAGTGAACCTACTTGGCTGGGATGCAGCAAATGTATTTTTAAGCCTTAGCCTTTCCTTCAAAAGGACAAACTAATTTTTAAGTTAAATCTGGGTATGGAGACTTGGACTTTCCTACAACAGCACAGAGTTACTGAAGGCAAGCTGTGTAATGCTCCTGTTGGCATCATCCTGCTGCAAATAATTTCTTTGTCCAGTTTTGCTGACCTGTCAAACCACCCAGAATCTGCTGTTTTCACCTCTCTTTAATTGGTATTTGCTAGTAAACTTCACCACGGGCCACTGGACATCTCAAAAATAATTAGAATCATCTTCACCATAGTCTTGGACTAGGGAAATAGAACATTCCCACTTGTTCTGTTCCTGAGAGGAGATTGGAAACCTTGAATTTAAGCATGCTGAACAGTGCCCAAAGAACTTTTGGCTGAACAAGGAACTTACCCCAGGTCCTATTGTCTTGTGTCTTAACCACAATCCAGTACAACCATCTTTCACAGAATTGTTTTAGGAGAAACTCCTAAAAAGTACAGATAATTTTCTAGTAGATTAAAGACGTTGCCAGAGTCCATGCTGCAAAGGCAGCCCATGGAAGCTGAGGGCAGTCAGGCTGTCTGTTCGTTTGGTTTTTTTGTATGTTACCATGCTTAGCCCTTAGGTTCCAGCCTGACAGAAGCATCAACATTTTCCTATCTTTAGTCTTCAGAGCCAGAAATCCCAAGTGTCACTTCACAGCCCTCGGGGGATGCTTCATGAGCTAGCCTGATGAGCAGTCACACAGTGAATCATGCACAAGCTATGCAAAGTGTTGAAAACTCTGTGCTTCCCAAGCTATTCCAACTTCAGCAGCTGCTCTTCCATTCTTCTACTTAAACTGCTGCTGATTAAAACCTCGGTTTACATTCCTGACTCATACTCCAGACCCATCCCAGGGGGAAGATAACACAAGCTTAAGGCATCATCTGAAATGAGACTAAGATTTGGAAACAGAAATCAGACTAGAGGAAATGCATATTTGACCTCAACATCACAGCACACTAAGGACAAGCCCTGAAACATCAGATATTGGTGCAAACATGTGAGTTATGCCTGGCATATTGGTTTAGATATTGCACCATTGGAAACCCAGCAGGGAGATTTGTTCAAATACAAATACAAAAGACAAAAAGGGCTTTAGTGCAGACATTGTACACAGATCAGGGGTTTGCCTTTGCCTTGGATATATTAATAGGTTTGCATATGAAGGGAAAATAAACTAATTTTGTCTTATTTCACATGTTCAGAGCTAAAAACATCCTAAAATATGCATTAGAGGCATTCTAGGCTTAGGATTAGAAATTAGAATTTGCCTGCATCCTTCCTCCAGCTGTATCTTCCAGTGCCGTAATTCAAGTTTAGGAACTTGACATTTCTTTAACAAATTTCCAATTACTCAACTGAAACTCCCGTTCTCTTATTTGTATCTTGTTATTCTTGGTCCTCTCTCAGAACAGCCTAAATATGCACAGATACAAAAAAGTGAAATCAGGCATGTCCTTAGCAGCTGCAATTTAGAGGCAATCCTGCAAATACCCCCACGGTATCAGAGGCTTCTAAAGAAACCTCTGGTCACAGAGCAACACAGAAGCAGACACACACTGCAAATCCAGTGCTCATCATCAGGCTTTTTTTTTTCCAGTGCTGACCACGTATTCCCTCAAAATCTGCACAAGGCCCTCTCTTACCTCTGCCTGTGTTTTGCATGCTCTAATTGGTGATGACCTATAGGATTATGAGTCAAACCATCACCACTCACACCTTGAAAGGAGCTGGGTCCTGAAAATCCCCACCCTGCTCTTTTTTCTGAGGTGCAGAAGGACACCACTACTACCTCAACTCTACTTAAACATCTGGGTCCTCCTGCAACTTCAGTTGGAGACTTAAGGTCGTCCTCAGTTCTAGAGAAATTTAAAGGCATTTTTGACCCTCAAAACTACATCCTTGCTGTGTTTTCACCAGAGGAGGGAAATAGCCATTTCTGAGCTACAGAAAAACAATAGTGACAGGCCAAGGAGAGTAAAATCTTTCAGAAAGTTCTGAAACTTTCTGAAGCCCATAAGAAAATAGGTTCCAGCCAGAATAGCTGTGTTTGGCTTGAAATAACAACAAAATAAACCAGTAATGTTGTAGTAGTATCAGTGTTGAACTCTGCCTGAAAGCACACTGTGCCTTAGGATACATGAGCATGCTTGAGTTTTGACTCAAAACTCTGGGCTTAGCCCTATTACAAACTGTGTATATGTTTAAACCCTGCACAATTCTTAAAGACTGGAGAACCTCAGCAACCTTTGCATTGCAATTACAACCCAGCAGAGGATGCTGCAGTGAGAGCAGTGGAGGTATTATGTCTTTCTGAAAATTAAAATAGGGATTCTTAAGGAGTTTTTTCTTTCCTGATGCTGGGAAAAATAAGTACTCTAAACATATTATACACATAGCCTTGAAATACTATTTTAATAATAGGATAATATTTGTTATATTGAAAGCATATGGACAAAAGGAAAGAGTTTTTAACGTAAAAGGAAGGCTAGGATGAGATACACAGGTCTGATGGTATATATACATGGTGATAAAAAGGAGAATCTACAAATCAATATTTGTACCAGCATTGTAGGGAGTTTCTGTGGTTTTGTTTGACTTTGCTTTGCTTTGCTTTGTTTTGTTTTGTTTCTGTGGTACTACTACTCGATCTGAAATTACTTAAAACCTGGAAGTCAAAAACTGGTGCCTTGCATAGCAGTAATATTCTTGCAAAAGTGTTATTACAGAAGATTTAGCACAGTTTAAATGACACATAAAAATTGTCTTCTGGTGTGAAAGTTTGGAGCAGAGGCCTTTGAAAGAATTCCTCCTGAGCACACAGCATGAATAACCCATACTCCAAGGTTTCCTGATCACATTAGTTATTTTCTGCTCTTTTGAAGAGAAGTGGACAAATTCATCATTACCTCAGGATTGTAATTAACTTATTGTGAGGGTTATTATGGTTAATAAATAGGCCACAATGAATTCTAGTCTATAATATGCTCACCTTTATAGAAGAGCTATTTAGTGCACCTGAAAGGCATGGACCTCTATTTTACAAAGCAACTTCATGTTCTTCACATCCACTGTAGTGGCTACAGATAGAGATTTGTTAAATAAGCATTAAAAAAAAACGAGAGAGAAAAAAGCCACTAAAGTCAGCAAACAACAGTGAGCTGATTCCCAGCAGGAAAGAAAACCAAGGTAATGAAGGTGTTGCCCTGGTCAGTGGTCCCTGATCTCTCACGTGTTCATACCAATCACCTGTGGTAGATGCGTATTTTGCTGTCACTGTTTCCACTCTACAGTCAGGCAGTAGGACCTTGGCTAGAATTTTTTTTCTCAGTAGACACATGCTGGTTTCACATAGAGGGGTGGGGGAGGGAAGCTGCCTGAAGAAAAGCGGGAGGGCCTGGAAACAGGAAAGCTGTCCCCTCTCTGGGAGCTTTCCCTGTGGGCTGCGGGGGCCAATCAGAGAGCTGATTTAGTAGTTGACAGCCCAAGAAACCA
>WBND01000931.1:250980-323938 GCA_013398595.1 Tychaedon coryphoeus
ACCTCAAGCCTGAAAAATATTTTACCACAATTCTAGTAAAAGATTAAATTCTTGTTAAATGCTCATGACCCTGTGGTTTGGGCAAGAAGACACCCTCCTGACTGCTGGCAGCAGCATCACTCAAAGGACAGTAAATAGGCCATAGTTTACACTGGCTTATGCTGTTGTCCTTTAAGCAGAGGCACCTTTTTGGAAGGGGACAGTTTAATTTTCACATGCATGCCATTTAATAATTGCTTTTTCAGGGCAAGAGGAAAAGGAGAGTTTCTGTGAAGATCTTGCCAACATTCTTTCTCTTTCTGGGCTGTAACAATAACTCTTCTCCTAAACTACGAAAAATATGATTCTGCCCCACCCTCTTCCAAGATAGATCAATTACTGGTTTTTTGGGATGCCCTGTGTACAACAGGCATGCTGAAATGTGCATGCATTCTGGTTTTGCTCTGCCTTAGGAGAGAATCTGAAAGTGACAAAGTTGAGACCAGAAATATTCCAGCAGTCCCATCTCTGCTCCCACATCAAAGTCAGTTGCATCTCCTGTAAATTGAGCAGTGAAGTCAGGGTAACACATTGCTTACCTCCATAAAACCCAAAACCTCAGACACAGGAAACTTGACACAAGGTTGAGGCAAAGGAGGGTCTCAAAACAAAGGATGTTTCACCTGTGGCTTGATGATTTTCTCGCCAAAACCAAGTGAGATACATCTGTTTGTTTCTTCATTTCAACAGTGGCTGTGTTGCTAGAGTGGTGGCTCTCCTGAAGGGATACTTCAGGAGATTCAGCCTTGCTCTCTGAAGCTTTGTTCAAGTGGAAGGTAAGTTCTGAAGGGCCAAGAGAGCCATGGCTAAGGTCTTGTGCTTATTTATTATTCATTATTCCCTAAAGAGCCTTGATGAGAAGCATCTTCAGTAATATTATTCCAGTTGTTGGAGTCATCTAATTGCCCAAACATTTTTCTCAGAAACTGTACCCCAATGGTTGGTGGAAAGAGCCCAGCTCCAGCATTTCTGACTAAGCTGGTATTTGACAGCCCTGCATGCTCCTATTTCCTCCTGACAACAGGTTGCTCACCTGCAACTGGCTTTCACCCATGGCTGAATTTAGCAGACTGTTCCCATGCTGCATCATTTGCCATCTGCTCCCTCTTGCTATGACTTTTTCAAACCCATGTGTCTCTGACCCTTGTAATTTCCAGATAAGGAGACAGATAAACTTTCTCACACCTGTGCTGTGAAGTGCTTTGCATTTGTCTGGTTACTGCATGTGCTATAAAGTCTGTTTGGAGTATTTCTTCCTAAGGTCTGCTGATACAAGACATCTGTCCCCATAAACAGCTCTTTACTCTAAGGGCTTTTAATGGTGAGGTGGATGATTTGATGATGAGGAAGATGGGTATTTTCTGTGGAAGCTGAGCTTGTAGTTTTGTATAAACAATGATGTGGTAAAATTTCAAGTTGGAAAAAAAAATGTTAAATCACCACACCTTGGATTTTTAAATTCTGTTAAAGGATTTCCAGGACTGAAGCTGTAATTCATATTCTTCCCCAGAAATAAAGTAGCATAGCATTCCAAATTCTTCATGTTCATTGGACTGTACTTTTTAAGGGCTTGGCAGGGATGTAAAGCAACCTACAAATACTTGCAACTAAACCCCAGAGATCACAGAATCAAATTTGTTCCAGTAGTGAAAGGGGCTAAAGCAAGGGGCAACAGGGCAATAGCACAATGCTGAGGTGTGGGAGATTCAGGTTGGGCATCAGGAAAAAAGTTCTTACCAGCACAGTGATGCCATGCTAGAAACATCTATCCAGAGAGGTCAGAGATGCTCCATTCCTACCACTTTGGAAGACTTGGCAAGATAAAAGCAGCCTGGCAACTCAGTATTTCCTATTCTGTGCACAGTGCAAGTGGTTACAGCTTCCCTTTAGTACAATTTCTTTAGGATTTTAAAATTTCTTGTCATAAAGTGAAATCAGTTTAGGCTTATGGGGATAGAGAAAAGAAATCTTTGTGGTAACTTTAACTGGAGACTGGTAAATATTTTCCCCTTGAAAGCAAACTCATCCCCTGGTTGGGAATTCAAACTCTAAGTGGCCCTGCCTGGCTACATGAAGCAGACAGAGCAACATTAGTTCCAACTAACGTTAGCATTAACTGGGTTTGGCCAGTGACACCAGAACAAGGTGTTTGCTTGATTCCTTTCTCATTCCCCAGCACAAAGCTTAGCTTCACAGCAAAGCAGATAGATTTTTCACAAGTTTCGAATGCTTCTATAGTTCTGTGTTGTTGCTGTTGTTCTAATCAAGCCAACAGTTCTGCTTCCAAAAAATTTCATATAACCCATACCTGAAAGGAAATATACAAGTTTGAGAGAAAAAACAGTTGCTTACAGACTTTCTTGAAGTGGGTCTTAAAATCACCACTCTAAAAGAGCTCCCCCATATCTGTTCTCAGAATCTACTGTACTTTTGCTTGAGCTTTGATTTTCCATGACAGTGACAGCTTCCTTCACCATATTTTTTATCCTTTTATGCTCTCCTTTCAGTAGAGCTCTCATATTACAGATGTAATAGTCACCATCAGCATGACCAGGCCAGCTCTGGAAATTCCTTTAATCAGTTCCCTGATCCGGAGCTTATATGTGAGCCCTGTATAAAGCAGTAGTCACATAGTCACACACCCATTAAGAGATAACTTAAAGGATATTGGGTCTTGCCCAGCTGATGAGTGAGCAACCCAGTCAGCTGTGAAAAAGGTTTCAGACTCAAGGAGGAAACTTGACCTTGTTTTTTGGCTGTTTCCACCAGCTATAATCCAGATGAATTTAAATCTTGGTCTCCAGTGCAAATATTTGCATAATGTGGAACACATTTTTCTCATTAAAGTTACCATGTTAGTTTTAATTGAGCATTTTAAGAAGTAAATATTCGAAGTTATAATTAAACTCTCCAATTACAGATTCATTTTGGTATATGGGTCCACTTTTTTTTTCTTAAAGAGAGACTAAAATTAGTGGTAAATGGAAGAAGAATAAAAATGTAGTGTTTGAAATTTTGGAGCTTCTTTTGTAATGAATATGATAAATTAGAAATTGGTTTAATTCTACTTCTTTTTTTTAACAGCCTGAGTTAGAGGTCCTAGTTCACCTGGGAACCTAGACAAAAACAAGCAATGTGTTAAAGTGCCCAGGGAGACTGAGAGCATATTTTTAACCTATTTAGAGTATATTTTTAAACCTTGTTCCTGCATAAGTAAGGAGAATGGAGGAAGACGTCGGACATACCAGTGGATAGCAGTTAATGGATGGGTAAAGTATCTGTCATTTAGTAAATGCTGAACAAAGAAAAAGGAAAAAAACATCATATAACTTAGGAAGGAAGAGCCCAAAATTGCAAAGAAAGAACTTCATACTGAAATAATATACTAGTGATGCCTCCAAGGCAGAATGTTGCAGCAATCTGCTATTCTAACAGCAGCAATAAAGTTGGAGATGGTTTGTTCACAAGATAAATACTGTGCTTCCTCCTTAGTTGATGTAAAATTTAGGAAGTATCTGCTAAAAGCCCCAGGTCTCAGCAACTGTGCTGTATTGACCAGCCTCAGCTGAAGTTCTTTGAAAATACATAAACTAATGAGCAGTAATTACTAATAGAGGAGTTAGTCCTGTCCTTACAAACCTGAGAGGCAAGCTGCCCTGGCAGCCCAAGCACTGAGTCCAGGCACAAGGCACTGAGTAAGCTGAATTAAGTGGTTAAGAAACCATCAAAAGCTTTGTCATAAGAGAAAACTTTAGCCTGGATTCTTCCTTTCAGGATGTTTGAAGCCTTAAGAAGCCTAGTTGCCATCATGAATTGCATATAAAAATTGGAATTTTTATTCCTAAAGCATGCAAGCGCTTTTAGAAAAAAGCATATAATGCCACTTATCTACAGAACTCTCCTTTAATATTGCACGTCTAAGCCTCTGGTCACAAAGTACAAAAGTAAGAGGAAATAACAGCCTGAACAGTGTGCTTACACTTCATTCGCTGTATAAATGCTATGGTTGAGAATGTACTGCAGGAAAAGAAAAACAAGTTTTACCTGTTCTTGAGAAGTTTACTGGATTCCCACACCCAAAGGTATTCTGTTTATTGTTGCTCACCTGTCAGAACAATGAAAGCATCTGGGCATCAGTGAAATCTATGAACAGAGTGCCCTTCAAAACAAGGAGTTTTCTCTGGCATCAGCTACAAGATCTGAGTTAACCTCACCTTTTCCATCTCAAACACATAGGGACATAGCTCCATTCCTTCAAATACCCACCTCAGATCATTTTCCAGCAACTCAGGTAATTTTCCAGGGACAATCCAAGCCACTTCCTCAGCAAAGTATTAATGTGGGAATTTGGTGTTGTTGTTGATGATGTCGTTTTTTAATGCTTTGAAAATCTTATTGAAAGGACCATTTTTGCACCAAGAGGAAATTTCTGTGTTTTCCAGGAGCCCACAAGTATGTGAAATCATGATGTGCTGCCCTTCAAAGGTGGCACCAGAAGATGCACCAAGCACTAGCCTGGCTTGTTTTTTTTGAAACATTGATTTTATATATATATATATATGTATATATTTTATATATATATATATATGTATATGTGTGTGTGTGTGTGTGTGTATATATATATATATGTATGTATGTATGTGTGTATGTATGTAGAGTGACATGAATTGAAATTACCTGTTTAGATAAAGTGCTTTATTTTGTTACTTCCTGGTAAATTGTTTTTCATAGCTGTTGAAAAAACCTGATATTAAAAAGCACGAATGCTCTGAGCAGAACTAGCAGCATTCACAAGGATTCAGACTAAAATATGCACTGCAGGTTCAGGAATTGGTTGGATGTTATTTCACCTTCAAGATTAACTATCAATTTATCTGGATTTTTTTTCTTTTTTTGAGATTTATTGTTTCTGACAGACAAATGTAGATTAAATATATTCAGCAACTCCCACACATATTTATTTTAGGAACTTCCTCATGCAAATATGATACCTCAAGGGCATTCTTTTGCCAAGACAGCTTTCATATCACCTAGGTTGTTTCTGGAAAGGTGTGGAATCTATTCAAGCACACCATATTCCAGTGTGTCTCTCAATACACCTGTGCGTTTGAGTGTATCTATACCAATTTGTGTGCAAGGGTTATAATAAGAATGTACTTGAGAATGAGGAGGGGAAAAAAAAGCTAAGTATTGAAAGTTAAGAAGGACCAACAGTAAAATCACATTTTTAAGTCTGTCCTCTCATGTTTCCAGCAAATACTCTGTATTGGAACAGAGAGAAAGAGTCTGATTTTGAAATTAAGTTACAATCTCAATGACAGTCTAATATCTGTGTCCAGAAGAAGTCACATTACTTCAAAAGTAACTTAGCCTGTGTTGGCAACAGCAATTTTTGATCCAGCCTTAGTGCTCACAAAGACTTCATCTGGCTGAAATGCTCAGATGCCCTCAGATGCCAGCTGCACTTTGGCAACAGAGTGTAGTTCTAAAAATTAGAGCATCTAATTTTTTTTTTTTTTTCTTCTCGGAAGTATTAAAAACCACACAGGATAATTACAACAGTTCTGCAAACCAGGCAGAATGCTAAACCTGCCTGAGCCATTCTCTCACTTGAAAGTGACACACCAATTACCAGTTTCATTTGGCTGGAAGCTTTAATTTACTACCTTTAAACATTCTGCTGAAGCTGTAGTTTTGTTTTCCACTGCACAGGGCCATTCTATGCCAAGACAGAGCCAGATGCAGAGATAACACTGAGCAGAATTTATTTGGCAACTCACCCCCACAATCCTGGAAGGAGGATTTAGGTGCCAAGCTTAGACAGAAGCTTCTGCTACATTCTGACTACTGCCATTAAAGCATGTCTGCAGTGCATTTAGGACCACAAAGTGAGGCCCCATGCCAAAAGCTAACCACAGAAAAGTGAGAAAGCGGCATATTTACAATATTAATTTTAAATGCAGTCTGCATGGACAGGAGCAGCAGTGATTTATCTGTCAACTGCCTCTGCAAATTCACTCTGCTCTTAAAAGAATACAGAAAATGCAGAAAAGCAGCTGTTTCTCCCTTACATTGCAAAGGAGAGTTAGAAGGGCAAATAGCTCAGGTAAACTAGAACAGCTGGTTTTTCTAGCCCAGTTTAGGCAAGAAACCCCTTGCTAAAAATAATCCCTTTGTATTTCAGAGTACCCTTCTCATAATGCTAATAATAAAAGCACAGTCTTCCAAAATATTTCTGCCAGAATCAGAAGAAACTACAGGCACACATGGCCCAGGAAGGTCTGCCTGCCAGGGAGGACAGGATCCAACAGCTCTTTTTAAGAACTGCTTGAAGATCCTGAGTGCAAACTCTCAGTTCATACTCAGAATTTATTAAGGCTTGTGCAAATGTAGTACCTTTAATGCCATTACTAAAACCATCTTCTAAGTATTGAAAATCCTGCATTTCTAGTGTGGCCGGAATGGAAGAAGATAGCTTAATTAGAACAACCAGATTTTCAGACAGAGCATAACATTTGGTATTTCAGCTCTGTGGCTTTATAGCTCTGCAGAAATTACCTTGCAGAAGCTGAGATCTGCTCAGATTTCTCCTTAAGTTAATAAGCTTCTTTTCACAGGGAATGCTCACCTCATTTTTATGCTAATAAAATTATTCCTCATTATTTCACCTGTGTTGTATATTCTCTTCCATTTCTAAACTACAAAGACCAACAGAAAAAATTATTCCAGCAAGGCCTGCAGCATGTCCAGCTAAGAAACCATTAAGAGAAATCTGAACTGTGGTAATTTCAGTGGCTGAAACGCTTTCTTGTTAATGTTGTACAGCATCAGAATTGGCCAAGTCAAAAGCATGAGACCATTTCCAACTTCTCCCATAGGCTCATTGCTCTAAGAGGATGAAAAATCCTACATTAATCTTCTCACTGGGATAAAGGAGATGGATGGAACAAGACAGACTGGATGGAAAATAAGTTAATCACTAATCTAATAAAACATATTTTGCAGTTGTTAGGATTTGGCAGAACACATTCTAGAATGTGTAAACTGCCATAATTTCTGGAAATAATTAGTTATCTCCAGCAGAAGTGGTGAAGTTCCAAAGGGTCACAGGATGGTAAGCACAGGACTTACCATTAGAGAGGGTAAAAAGCTGGTCAGTAATCAGAGATCAGTCAAACCAACTTGACTCTGGGATGATATATTAATCTGCATTCTGACAATAAATAAGGACAGTCTGAAAGCAGGTATTCATTGCCTGCTAAAGATTTACTAGGCATCATGTAGGTTTGAAAAATGTTTCTCCCATTGAAATTCAGCAATGGTACACAAGTAGATTTCCTGGTTCGCCCTCACCACTGCATCTTCTCACAACAAAACAAAACTCAACAGAAGACTGGCACCGAACAGAAAGATGGCTGTGATTTAAGCTGAGATTTAATTGACTGAACTGAACAGAAAGAGGGAAAAAAAATGATGAAACCATAGAGTGATAGTCTCAAGGTATTATGAACCACCAGCTAATTTCACTTATAATGTCTTTGTGAAGAACATCTTCCAGTCTGATATCCTAAATTACTACTTTTCTACTTGTTGCTAATGGCAATTGCAATGCTTCCCTAGTGAGGTCAATCAACACATGATCGTTCAGCGTGTGGAGCACTTAGAAGCTCAAATCTTGCTAAAAGATATTTACTGTGGAATGTAAAAGCAGGCAGCCGTCACAGCTGCCTGTATCATACAGGACACAGAAATCCTATTGTTCAATCTGGATGTCATTGCTGGCCCAGAGTGTGGCTTTGTATTAGTTTAAACCAAGTTAAATGCTTGCTTTTCCTCCCTCATGACCATACTTTCCCTCTGGCCTACCCTTGCATCAATTCTGGCCTTTATTTGACTTCTGTATTTTCACCTTTGCTGAGACTTCTTTCAGCCTGTAGCTCTACAGCCAATTTTCCTGGGTATCAGGCATGTGTGGCATTCACCAGGGCAGGCACACACAGCCAGGGACAGGCAGAGGCTCTGCCTACAGAAACCCCTGCACATTTTGCTTGGGCATGTCACCAGTCTTGACTTTGACACGTGACCTTATGAGCACCTTACTCTTCAGAGGATGCTGTCATCCTCAGGAGAAATTAAGACTACAGTGACAGTAACTGGATCTCTTAGATATCTTCTTTTTTGCTATTCATGCAATGCTATTCAATCAATTGTTTTCATGCAATTGATTGATATCAAGAGCCTTTCAGTCACGTTGCCAAGTCCCATCACAGGTCTCCAGGCAGTCAGATCACTGGCCAGACTGTGATGCCACACCTTCAGGTCAGGGCTTTCAAGGAATGATAGTGAGCCAGATCCCATAAAACCTGATGTTAGCTGATCAGAAGAGAAGCACTCCAGGGAAAAAAGTCTCCAGTGTTTGCATGCATGCCTGTCATGCCAGGCCATTCATGCAGTGAGCCAGGAGACTCAGTCTCAACCTTTAATATTAGTCTGGAAAGGGCTTCTCCCTTCCTCTTTCCTTCAGAGGACAAGAACCATCCTTTTCAAGTCTTCTCTTGCTCAAAGCCAGTTGACTCAGGTCCCAGACCTGCACCTCCTCCCTAGGGACATGAGAAAAAGCAGAAACTTTGTTGCTCACATTGCTTCATGATCATGGATGATGTTAATTGCCCCCAAAGCAATTAATTTCAGGAAGCATTCTCTTGCCCACTGAGTCAGGAACACAACCACTAAACAAGACATAAAGATACTCATCATAGCCCATTATTTCACTAATCTCATAAGACTGCAGTAGCACGTCCTATGCGTGAGTCACAAGTCCATGTTGTTTGGATTCTCCCTGGTAACTTAAAGCCTTGGTTCTGAAATGCTGTCCAAGGATTCTTCTCTGGATTAGCTGAGGACTTGCATCCTAAAAATTGCAGCCTCAGACCTCCAAGGGGCATACCATGCACTGATAGTCCCAAAACAGAGCAGTCACCCCACAAGAGGCAACAGATTTAGGGAAGGTGCTGACTGATTGTAATGAGGCTTGAGCAAAGTGGAGGTGCCCAGGTAAAAAGCTGACCTTGTAAAGGAGGGACTTCATCAGCAACTGACTCAATTTCTGTGGAGAAACATGGAACAATGAATGGATCTTTAACAAAAGGAAATGGTCTGTATCAGGCTGTATCGCTACCTGCCAGTCAGGAGAAAAGCTGGAATTCTGCTCCTCAAACTACCACTAACTAGCGATGCCAGACCTCCCTGCTGCCTCCTCAGTCTTCCTGAACAAGCCTTAGAGGAAGGAAAAAGAAAGGCATCCAAGTGGGAGTGTGCCCCAGTTGTGCAGGTTGCAGCTGCTTCAGATGTGGGATGGGAATAGGGCTGTAGGTCTCCAAGCGCCACCCTCAGGAAGGTGCTCTCCTTACTCCGAGGCTGCTGAGTGCAGAGGAGGTAAAAGCTCAGGGTGGGGTCATGTTGACACGTTTGGTCTGTGCCATATGTGCTCAGCCAGGAACTGACTGACGCAGTTTCCCTCCCGGTGGGTCCTTTGTCTATGGCTGTGATTTAGCACTGCAAACCACAGCTAGCCAACTGAACTCCAGACTGGAAAGGCACATCCATGCTCAGTTTTGGTTACAATTGATTCTTCTGTTTTTTTCACAGGTAATTTTCACTGAAAGCCTCTCTGGTGCATCACTGCAGCCACAGAGAAATCAGTGAATCCCTGTGAATTCCCATCTGTAGAGGAAGCCACCCTAAAAACAGAGGAGAGCCTTGTCCCTCTCCTGCCAGCCCAGCCCCTGGCCCAGCCCACACCTGGCACAGCCCTTCCCCGCTGCCGGGACGACTCAGGAAGTTTGCTGGAGCTAGCCCAGGGCAGCAACAATGGGAAGGCGTTGGCCTCTGCCTGGGAAGGGCCAGCACAGCCCCTCTGGTGACTCACCTGGCACTGCCACACCGGGCAGCCCGAGGGTTTATTAAGTGGGAAATTATTTCCAGTGGAGTCATTGATGCCAGGATCCGGCCTCGCTGCTGGGACCTTGCACTGCTGCCACCTCACCGACCGTGGCAGGACAGCTGCAGCAAAGCTGAGTGTGGGGAACAGGGAAATGGAGCACACCAAAACCTCCTGCTCTGCTGTGCCCTGTCTCTCCAGCAGCCAGGTTGCAGAGGAGATACAACTTCAGAAACCTTGAAAAAGTTCCAGTTGAGATTTATAAGAAAAACCATCTCATTTTAAGGAGAAAAAAAAAAAAAGAAAAAAAAGGCATTTTGGACTGAGCAGAGTATTTCCTACTTCTAGATTTTACTTTTCTTTTTGTATTACCAAAAGCAAAGGGAAGTGGAGGACACAAAAAATAAAATTCACCAGAGACCCACAGAAGTCCCCAGTTATCTTAGAGATACACAGCCCAGAGGTGGGAGATCCCCAGTTAACCCTGTGCCCCTCTTCCACCCAAAGGACTCACAGAGCACACACCAGCGTGCCCCCTCCCTTGGACCAGCCAATCTGTCTTTCACAGATGGTGCCACAAGTACTTAGGCCCAAGGTAACAAAACACAGCAGGACCACATGCTTCCAGAGCACTGGTAGGAGGGATCAGGCAGTCCAGGTTCTTCCATGACGGTGTAACATAATTCTTAAATGAGCCATTTGCCAGGAGCAATCAATCAGAATTCCTGTACTGCTGAATAGCAAATTTCCAAAGATAATGGCTTTTTTCTCATGCCTCATCCCAGGAAACACTCAAGGTCAGGTTGCATGGGACTCTCAGCAATCTGATCTAGTTGAAGATATCTCTGCTTATTGCATTGGGATTGGATTAGATGGCCTTTAAAAGGTCCCTTCCAACCCAAACCATTCTGTGATCCTCATTAAATCCTTTTGGTTAAAAAGTTCTAATAGCCCCACCCTTTCTTGTAAATCCTAAGGGTGGACTCGTGTGCTTTCCTAATCACCAACATATTAATCACTTTTCCAGGAATTTAGCAAGAGGAGACTTTGCAACATAAAGCAGATTTAGTTAACATAAGCTGGAGCCAAGAGCATTTTGACATCAAGGTTAGCAGCCTTGGAATAACAGAATTAAATTATTAAACTATTAAAAGTATTTAGGGTGTGGATGTAACTTGAAACATATTTAGGAAATCAAACCTGACAGGCTACCACATTACAAGGTAAGAGCATTGGTTTGGAATCTTGTAGGGCCCCTGATTCTGATAAGAAGGCATCCAAGTAAAACAAGAATTATAAGAGTAAAATCAATGTATACCCATCAAGAACTACTGCCTGCAGTTTCATGTGCAAGCATTCCAGCTGTGAAAAGAATCATTTTTTTTTTTTAAATCCTGATGGGGTTTACACACTTTTAACCAAATACTCTTATTCCTTTTCATCATACACCACCTTTGATAANCCTGATTCTGATAAGAAGGCATCCAAGTAAAACAAGAATTATAAGAGTAAAATCAATGTATACCCATCAAGAACTATTGCCTGCAGTTTCATGTGCAAGCACTCCTATTCCAGCTGTGAAAAGAATCATTAATTTTTTTTTTTAAATCCTGATGGGGTTTACACACTTTTAACCAAATACTCTTATTCCTTTTCATCATACACCACCTTTGATAAGAGAAATTCTTCTGTGACAGGGCTATTGGATGGTGTTTAGCAATTGAGATTCTGTGGGGGAAAAGTGATGCTGCTGTTGGAACATGCTCGTTTCCTACAAAAGAAGCATGCACAAATGACGAGAGGAAGGAATTAAGCCAGAAAAATCACTTTTGACCCAGTTGATCTATTTAACTTGCAATATTACTCCCGAGGAAGTAAAAGCACTTTAACTACAAACTCCTCCATGCCAGCAACTGGGTTTTAAAAGGCATGATTTCAGTGTCTTGTATAGCTCTCTGAGAGTCCCTTTGTAGTCACCTTATAGAGGTGAAGACAAGTTTGCTTGGGCTTGCACTGTGGAAAAGGAGTAGCCAACTAGTTACTGGGAAGGGCATCACTCCCAGCACAAGTGCTGTAATGTCTTCAGAGACAGAAGATAAATAAATCACATTTCAGATGACAGGAATGCTGTTAAAAAAAATTTAAAAAGGCAGGTAACAGTGGAAGGCTAAGTAGGGAGCTACCTGTTTATCACTCAAGTGTGAGAGGAGAGCTTGAGGCTGGGCTCTTCACCAGCAGTCCTGAGGCAATGCATTTATGGCACTTAAAGGATAATACTCCTGGGGGTCACCCAGGCAGGAGACCTGGGAAGAAACAAAGTGCTGAAATGAAAACCACATTCCATTAAGAAATCTGCCTCTGCAGTTGTTCCCTCTGTGTCTCAGACTGAACTGCATTTCTGTATTTTTGCCAAGTAGTTTTACCTGTATCATAAATCTTTGAGTTAGCCAGACAAAGGGGAAGTAATAAATTGGAGCATATAGAACAAGATAATAAAATGGAGAAGTTTTATACTGCTGTCCCATCAGCCTGATAAAATATATGAGATCTTGGCTCTAGCAATGATCAAGAAACACATTAAGCAGCATTAATTCCTCTCAAGTGTTTTCTTGAAAAACAATTTCTCTTATCTTAGCCCAAAAGTTACCTCTGCTCCTTGCAAATTTCTGCCTTAGTCCCAGCTGAAGGATGGCTAAGATCTCAGTAGTAAAAAATTATTTGCAGAGACAACAAACCCATTGTAACTGAAATGACTGATGGACCTGCTAATCTCAAAGGGAGGAAACTCACAGAACTTAAATTTCCCATTTTATTCATTTTTATGCATCTCTTCAGCAGTTCAGCCCACATTAGCAGAGACAGTGGGGTCACAACAGGTTCAAGGCACACTTGCACCATTACCTGAACAGGGATTTTTGTGCTGTCAAATCTATTTCCTATCTGGATTACAGGAGGAAACATGGCCTACATAACCAATGCTTCTAAAACTGGTTTTATATGCAGCCCAATAAATGATTTATCAATCTTTGACTTAATCGAAAACTTATTTCCACTAAGGACTTGCCTCTGCCTCTTCTGGTTGAAATGTCTGGGCTGTAACATCCTGCAAGGAAGTCTGTTGAAATCACAGCCAAAATCTCAGTCAGATAGGCACAAGCAAGCATTGAGTGAGAGTCATGGATGTGATTTGTGTCAGGGGTGTCAGTGTGACAGAGTTAACTTGGTAGAAGCTAATATACTGCCCTGCCATCATGAACCATTTGAGAAACTGTTGCTGGCTCTGACCCCCAGCACACTTTAGCTACTCATGGCCCAGCACAAGGACTATGGGAGCCCAAAAAGAGCACCATTAGGCCTTTTACAACTCAGTGTGCACATACAGCCTGTCCTGAAAACCTCTCCATAAAAAGGAGCAAGCCCTTCCCAGGCAGGGGTAACCCACCAGCTCTGTTGGTTCACCCCTCAGTTTTTCCCAAAATTGGTCTCTATTTATTGCAGGGAGCTAGATGGCAGGTCAGGACTTCCAGTACTGACTCTGCCATTCTGTTAAAATCACATTCCTACATAGCTCAGACAAGGAGATCTATCGTTTTAATACAATAAAACAAAAATTCCAGTTTTCATTCTCTCAAGGCCTGTGTGAAACCAAGCACACAGTAAGATTGTTTGTATGGGCCACTGTTCACACTTAAAAGTCAACTGTATCATCAATATTGAAAATGGATATAGATTTCATTTGCCTTTTTTGCTGTACCTGAGAAACAGTAATGGGACACCCCCCAGGGTTAATTTTATATACTTTTGTGAACAAAGCATCTGCTTCACATCTCCAAGCAAATGAGTTTGAAGTCTTATAAAGAGTGGATTTCATTAACCTTTCTAATTATTTTTCTCCTGAGAAAGCACTTCCAGATTTCTCCTGACAAAACGTGTTTCACTCCTGAAGTGTATTTACTGACAATAATTAAAATAAAAATATAGCTAACACACACACATACACTCTCCTGTAAAACAGGCAGCCCAGCAGCAGAACCACCAATGCTAAAGAGCCTTACAGCTCCATAAAGCCTTGGAGCAGCCTGTAAACACAGCTGATAACAAATTCCATCCAGCACAAAATGTGTGCTAGCTACAGATTAAACAACCAAACCCCTGGAAGTTAAGGTCTGACACCAGGAGTGTGGTTAGTGCTCTCATTTGAAAAGTCCTGTGTTTGTGTTAAATGCAGAGGCTTGACATGATCCAGCAGAATGTGTCTGTGCATTCCAGCATGGCAAAGGTTCAGTATTTAACATCAAAACAACACCAGGAACATCCATGGGGTCTTTAAATAACAGAAAACAAACATGTGTTCTCCCTTTCTCTCCCTACCCCAAATTGTGCATAGCTATGTGTGATGTTACTCCACAGGGCAGCTGAGACACTGGATGGTGTCTTCCTGTGACAAATAGGTCCACTTATTGGGAACTCAGCACATTCATAAAAATGAAATGAACCAAAGCAAAAGTGCAGCGACTCACCAGTGGCTGGTCCCTTTGAAGGGAAATGGCAACCAGAGATGGCACACTAGAAAGGATCACCTTTGCCTCTGTAAATGCCATTTACATGCCACTTTCATTTTTAGCTTAAATCTACAAAGGATAAAAATCTCTTTCATAATGGCTGCATTGAGCTGATAAACAATGGAAAATTGCTATTCAAAAGAAACACAGAATTACTTTGGACTAGGCACAATACCACTAATTTCTGTTATAACCTGGTATAATTAAAACTAGCCATTCATATGCTGAACTGACATCAAAGAACAATTTATTTTGAGTAATAGTCCATAATTCACCTTAACATATGTAAAAAGAAATGAAATTTAATATGTGCCCAGGCTACTGACAGAGAATGGGAAGTGCAGACTTTTGAATTCATACTGTGTAGGAACTGCTTAAAAATATGACAGCTAAAGATTAATCACCCATCACTGTGCAAAAGATCAGGTAATATTAAACAACTAAACAAAAATCAAGCTGCTCAGCACAAAGGAAACCCATTATAAACACAGTGGAAATTATACGTGCCAAAGGTAAATTAATTCCTGGTATAATTCAACTCTTATGAGAAGAAAAAATAAAGAAAAATATTAAAATGGGACTTGGGACTCTGTTTGTGTAGCATGTGGGAATCGCAAAGACACACTGAGGCTCTGCCTCAGTTAGAAATGGCCATCCAGCCTCCCAGGACTGCAGCCCTGGAGCAGGAGCCTCCCACCAGGGTGGGAAGGAGCAGGGTGGCCACATCCCAGACCACTGAGCAGCTGCCTGGCTGCAGGGACCTCCAGCGAGTCCTGAGGGGTCTCAGCCAAACCAGTGGCAACTGCTTGGGCTACAGTAATCCCCAGGGGAGGCTCTCCAGGGGTCCTGGACCTCTCCTGCTGCTCCTTTTCCACACGTCATGGCTAACACGGTGATACAACATCTGCATTTCTCCAGCTAAACCCTCTCCCCCCTTGGTCTTTCCCCCTGCCAGTATTTGCACATAGTGGTCATAGTCCTTTGGGTAAGCACTAAAGGACCAGGCTACAACATACCAGGCAGACAACAAAAATAAATAATCCCAAAATGCTGTCATGAAAACCTCTATGTAAAGTGGAAAGAGTGAGTGGAGTACAAATGTGCAAAAAGCGAAAAAGCTTTCAACTGTTAGATTGCTGCCTGCAATCTGACTTATCTGCTTCAAATAAAATAAATGAAGTAGAAATGTCATTGTGATAAAACATCTATATCATGTAGCACAAGGGGAACAGGTACAACTCATGGCTAATGACTCCCCACCTTTTATAAGTATTTTGTCCCTGTAGCTGCTGCACATTTTCTTGAGCTGATGTCTCACTGAAGCTTTTCTAACTGATTGATAGTCTAATAATTCTGATTGCATTTAATGGATTTACCACTTACCTTTGAATGGCTGCATTCAAATGTTTTTTATCCTGACCATTTCTCAATGTATTCTGTGATTCTGCCTTGCTCCATCCCTCATATCAACACTGAAACTGGGCTTCAACAAAAAAGCAGGGGGTACCTTTTATGCCCTGAGACAAAAATGCTGTTTTACTGAGGCATTCAGGCAAGGGAGTAGAGTGAACAGAAAGATTCCAGTTTAAATGTTGTTGGGTTTGGAGGTTTTTTTGACTAGGCTCTTCTGCACTCTTTCTACTCTCCACCTCTGAACTTGTTGGTTCCCAGGACTTGTCAACAGCTCAAGCTGAAACAATACCTTGTGGAAGGCATGTGGCTCTGAGCATCTCCCTTTGCTGCAGCTGGGGAGAGCTTTTCCGAGGCTTTTGTGACAGGAGATATGGGGTGGAAATCTCCAAGGAACCAAATGCAATAAGTCACGAAAGATAAAAAGGAGAACTTCAAATGTTTGTCAGTCCCTAGTAAATATCTCAATAGAGTTCGGAGATAACAAACAGTTGCTCTGGATTACTGAGCTTTCTGTAGCACTCAAAGTACCATCAAAGAAGCTGCCGAAGCTACCTGTGCTTAGTGTAGGGACCACAGTTCTGGGTCTTTTGATTTGGTTTATTTTAAAAAGTTGGCTTCTGAAGTTACTTCTGCTCTTCGTCTTTACTCAAATGCATTTGACCAAACAAATGTCAGCAGGCCATGATCTAATTCTGTGGAAGACACATAGCAAGAGCCAGCTTGCATTGGTTTTATCCAGTTGGGAAAGTCTGCAACAGCCAGGGTGGCTTCCCTGTACTTTGCTCTTCCTTCTTCACATGAGTTTCTGTGAACTTTAACAGGACTACAGGGCTGTATTCAGGTGTATGTATATATGTGCGCACAGACATACATATATCATACACATTATTCTTATATACACTTTAAAATTAATCCCATATATCTGTGTAGAGGCATAACCTGTTATATAATCACAGGTCATATAGTAATATATAGAGTGGGTTATGTAGCAATCATGATTAAACCTAATAAATGTTAATAATGATCCACTGGTTGTACATAAACACAATATCAAGGCCCCACACACAAGAGGCTCCTTTACCCACCATGTTAACAAAACTGTTATTTATAGAAAATGTGTTTGTTTGTGTGCTTATGATAAAGATTGAGTAATGAATTCCTCAGGGTTATTTCAGGTTCACAAACACAGAAAAATTTAAAGTGCTTACACAGCTGCACCCAGACTTCTTCCCTTCTATTTGGCAGCCAGGAGTTATCCTGGGCTCTGGAATAGCTCGTCTTGTTTAACATTAACATTAAGAAATGTAAACAGCTAACAATATCCCATAGTTAGCCATAATGCTAAGATACCCATAGCACTGAGGAACCCTCACTCTCCTTATTTGCAAGGATAATTAAGCAATTGTAGACAGGGACATACAGGGCCATTGTTTGCCTGGTTTTCAGGTCACTGGAGTCCCACAGAAATAAGGAAGACTGACCATTGCCAGGTCCATTTCAACAGGTTGAGGAAATTTCTAAGTCTCCATTACCCAAATCTCAACTGAGCAGTTTCAATTTCCACGGACATCTCCCATCCTGCAGCTGATGCACAGAGAAGGATTGGCAAAGTAAAGGCAAGTAATGGGGCAAACCCCACCACTTAACATCTCTGGGGTCCACAGACATACTTTCAGCTGATAATGAGAATGAGCATTAGGCTGATCTAAGCGTCTTTAGCAGACACTGCATCCAGTTCATTCCTGGCATGGACTGAATCACCATGGAGAAGCTGGTATTTCAGACTGCTCTTCTGTCTCTGCTGGTCTGGCCTGCTCAACATTGTAATTTCACAGCTAAAACAACACTTCTGGGCTGACAGACACTTCACCCAGACTCTCCCTGCTGCTCACTGCCAGCAAAAGCTACTGTTTCTTATAAAGTTCAAGATTCTGGGCTATTGATTTTTACCAGCATCACACAGGAGTGCTGATGTGTCCTTGCAGTGTTAATAGCCCCAGCTGCAATGTAGCTGACCTTGTGGACAGCTGCAGGCAGGGGACTAAAAAGTGCCTCTTAAGGGTGAGCAGTGAGATTTAGGACCAGGCTCATGATGAGAGCTGCGGGTGAAGGTAGGCACTTTTCAGGAAAGAGAAAACAAAGCCCACCCTTCTGAGACACCTGGCATCCCCAGACAGCCTGTGTTTCACTGACAGGCCTGCCTTGCCTAGATACAACCCTGTAGTGCCACATTAGGCTGCCCCAGGAGAGGGGAGAAGCAGGGGGCTGAGGGCAACCCCCATCCAACAGGCCTCTGCCACACTGCATACATCAAGAGGTGAGCCAGGACCAGGGGGTTCAACAGGAGCAAAAGGAGGCCAGGCAGGGCTACCTCTATAAAGTAGCCAGGACATGTGTCCTGGGCTGAGCAGTAACAGGGTCCTGGACCTTGGATAAGGTGGGGAGACTTCAAGGCAGGCTGGGCAGGGTAGTGAGGGCTTGTTTCTTCATATTCAATTGCTGTTTGTACCAACTACTGCTTTACTTTGTATTTAAACTACAAATGTGTTTGGGTACAGGCCAATGTTACTCTCCCTGTTTGCAAATGGGTCTTGTAACAAAGCATTTCTGGTAACAGAAGGAACAAATGTATTTTCTCTTAGTGACTCTTGGTTTAGAAAAAAAGATTATTTTTTTTTTTTACAAACCTAGAAGAAGCATTAATTTTAAGGTTTCTCCTCCTCCTGAATTCCATGCAGCCTCCATGATAACTCCATGATGCCTGAGATATGATAGCACTTCAATACACAGCAAATGTCTAAATGTGATTAGGTTGGAGTACCTTGAAATGTCATTGGGAGCTGATAACATCCCCTCCTCAACAACCATTCACTAACCAACTACTTGCCCACATTGTTTATAGGTACTTCAAATAGCATTGATTTTAATGTTGATCTGTAAAGGATTCCATTTGGTATTCCCCCTCTATTGTGAAAAACAAACATTTTTCTCTCTTTTATTGGTATTTGCAGCTTGCCTAATCATGTATTTGAAGAAATCTGTGACCTGCTGGGGAAATTTGCAAACTTAATCCAATTAAAATCCTGACATCGTGGGAAAAAAGTAAACAAAGAGTGAGGAGAAGACTCTAAGGAAATGAAAGGCTAAAGAAAAAAATATGGGAAAATTCCAAAACCAAGTGAAAACACTAAAAGTGAATGGGATGACAGGAAGTTCAGGGAAATGGACCAAAGCTTGCCCAAATAATCCTCATTGAATTCACAAGATTTCATTTCCTTTCAGGAAGGAAATGAAATCTTGAAATCTGAGAGCAAAGTCTAACATACACTCTGGAAAGGAGATAGGAAAAAAAAAATGCAATAAAAAAACCCCTAGAAAATTAGGAACTCGAGTGAATATAACAAAATAGACTTGGATGAAATGAAGGGCAGTTTAAATGAGCATAACTTGACAAAATTACTCCAAAAAAATCCTGAAATCATGGAAGAAAGGTAAACAAAGTGTAGAGAAAATGCTAAGGAAATTAAATGCTAAAAGAAAAAAGGGGAAATTCTGAAACCAAGTGAAAACACTAAAAGTGAATGGGATGACAAGGAGTGCAGGGAACTGGACCGAAGCTTGCTCAAATAATCATCTTGAAATCACAAGACTTCTTTCCCTTTCCTGAATGAAGGAAACTTTCTCCTCACTCTTTGTAAGTAGTAAGAATTACAGCTGTACTGATTGCCAAGAAGTGGAGACAGCCTTGCCTGCCCAGTGAGGATGGGTGTTATAAAAGAGTGGGCTAGTTAGCCAAGAGTAAGCTGCAGTTGGAGCTTGAGAACTGGGGTGTGCTGTAGTTTGGGATGTAGTCTGCTGGCTGTGCTGTGAGGAGGAAAGGGACATGCAGTCATGCGAGGGACAGACAAGGTAAGAAGATGCTGTGTGAGGGACAGACAAGATTAGGCAGCCAGGTAAGGGACGGGTTGGGGTTAGCCAGTCATGCAGGAGGGGAAGGAGGGAAGGAGTCAAGGAGTCAGTGCTGTGAGGAGCTGCCCGTGAGGAAAGGAATCAGTGTCGTGTGGAGCTGCTTGAAAGAAGACATGAGAAGTTTTTAACAAGGGACTGGTGATGGTGCCAGTCGTGTCTGTCTTGATAACTGCAATACCTTCCTTCCCCAATGTCAGGATTTTAATTGGATTAAATATCCAAAGTTTTGGTTCTTTTCACTGTCCCTCATTTCATCTCACTCCATTTGGTTGTAGTCACTCTATTTCTGAATTTTCTGGGTTTTTTAAATTGCATTTTAATATATCATATCTCCTTTCCAGAGCAGTTGTTAGACTTTGTCTTCTGATTTCAAGATTTTACCCCCTTTCCTGAAAGAGGATGAAATCTTGCAAATTCAATGAGGATTATTTGGGCAAGCTTTGGTCCACTTCCCTGAACTTTGTTATCCCATTCACTTTTAGTGTTTTCACTTGGTTTTGGAATTTACCCCTTTCTTTTTTTAGCATTTTATTTCCTTAGAGTCTTCTCCTCACTCTTTGTTTACCTTTCTTCCATGATGTCAGGGTTTTATTTTGACTAAATTTGCAAAGTTTTGGTCCTTTTCACCACCACTCCTTTCATCTCACTCCATCTGGTTGCAGTCACTCCGTTTCCAAATTTTCATTTTTCCATTGCATTTTAATGAATCATATCTCCTTTCCAGAGCATTTGTTAGACTTTGTCTTCTGATTTCAAGATTTTATTCCCTTTCCTGAAAGGAGATAGATATATTTATACACACACACATACATAAATATATATATGGAAAATAACACACACACATATATATAAAATAACCACCAACTCAGAATGAACACTGACAGTTGTCTATGTCAGGGAACAACCATTTCATGTCTTAAGTGGTCATCAGGTTCCATCTCTTTGGCTGAAATCTATACTAAACAGTTTAAATCAGAATCAGAAACAAGCAATACAACAAATGTTCAGTATCCATTTCAGGGTAAATAAGAGAAAAACGAACTACATTATAAGAGAAGACACAGCACTGTCATTTATTTTTCTGGAAGAAAAGTTTATGGTGTATAGTCTCTCACTTTAGCACTGCACTTGCAGACTAGTGGTCACATTCTGTTCCTCTTTTCCCTTTCAAATTCTCCCTTCCCAGAGACACATGCTATTCTGAACGGTCATAGTTGTCAGGGTAATGTACAAAACCCACAGATTAATCAAAGTGTGAAATTATTTGACACCACAGAACAATTTAGGTGGACAGAAATACTATCCTATCAACTCAACACTGAGTTAAGTTATCCTTCTGTTGGTACAACCAGTTACTTGTTATCTCTGAAAAATGGCTCCCATTGGGATTTCTATGCCCAGCATCTTGCTCACAAGCTGGTGATTATAACTGTAGAAAGCTGCAAGGAAAAGCAGTAGCCATCCAGTTCCTCAAACATCATGTCCCAAAGCTTACATTTCTTCAATCACCAGACAGCTTCTCAAAGGTTTTTCTTATGTAACCTGCCAGGAGCATAGCCTGATGCTGTGCAGTATTTGAGCAAGAAAGCTGAGACGTGCATGCAAACAACCTCAAGAACGAGAAGAGGCTTTGGGGATCCTGCATGTTTTCTCAGGAGAAATCTGTTGTTACCAACTTTGAAGACAAAGATTGTTTATCAACTGTCTAAGCCGGCTGCTTGATGTTAACAGATAGGGTTAGAGATCCTTTAGAAAGGCACCTGGGCTGTGGTGTATCTGCTCCTGCCAAATACAGGTCTCCCTTTCTGCAATTTCTGTCAACGGTTAAATCCCATGGTCATCATTGTGCAGAGGGTAAACGAGCCCAATCAGTTTCCCTCAAGCTTTAATAGCTGTGAATCTTGAATTCTGAGGGGACAAGGGCACACATGTGCCAGGGCCCCTGGTCCAGCAAAATATCCAAACAGAGAAGGGGTCATCACTGCCTATGCAGAAGAGCTTTGTGTCATTTGAAATACAAGGCAGTCCCAGCACCTGTGCCACAGCACTTCTGACAGACTGAACACTTAACTCACAGGCAGAATCTTATCTCAAATCTTTCTTAGGGAAGTTCCCTTCTCAAAAATTATTTACTCTTTCAAGGCTTCCTACTATGTTCCTTTCCTTACATTGTTATTTATTTACTAAACCACAAACTTGCATGTACATGAAAGACATATTTGCTAACAAACTTCACAGTGCATTGTCTAATTGCAAATAAAATTTCCCATAAAGTACTCAGAGGAAAACTGTTTCCATGTCAGGAAAAGATAGCAGGCTGTTGGCACTTTCATGTGAAATAACAAAATGCACATCCATAATTTCTTGATGTTCAAATAAACACGGTAGTGAATATAGTGACATGAGACATCTGCAAAGTCCATGATCCATTTCTTATGCCAGAAGCTTTTTAGTCTGTCTGTATGAGAAAACAGAGAACTCCACCTTCTAAAAAGCTATAGCATTGACTGCTACTGAAAGAGCTAGTGTCAAAAAAGAAAATGTCCTAAAATACTTTCTCCATTACAGTTGGTGGAAAACTTGTCCTTGAAAGTACAGGCTGTTATTACTTTCCCTAATGTCTGAAAATGAGAAGAAAGGATGAAAAAGACTAGAAGTTAACTATTTCTACCTGACACCAGTGTTGAATGTTCTTATAAGGCCAAAAAAAAAGCATCAGCCATGCTGAGAAGTGAATCAAAAACCTGGATGAAAAAGCAGACTTTAATGTTGTTAAGCAATCGCATCTAGGAATTCCACACATGTGAGGTGTTCAGGTTTCCTTGGCCTACAGGAAGGTCAGAAGTTAAAGCCAGGAGAAAACTCACAGCTGGACAGCTGTATGTTACCAGTGCATCCCCTTTCTTAAGGTATTTTGCTTTTAATGGGAGCTGAGTTCCTTGCATAACATCTCTCATCCACTACCTAGCCACTTAAATAAGGATATCAGTTATTAGCCACATAAAAGGCTTCAATCATTGATCCAGAAAATCAGCTTAGTCTGCCCTGGCGTTTGCAGGAAGTCAATTATGCAGATGTGGAGCACATATTACACACTGTCAGAGAAAGCCAAACTCTGCAGAAAGACTGTAAATATATTTCCTACGCTAATACCCCAAAGCTTACCTGGCGGAATGCTACGAATACCACCAAGCATATCAAGTCCTTGTATTGCCACCTCGTGGCTGATGCACGTATAACTTGGCTTTACCGGGAGGAGAGCAGATCAGGAATTCCTTCTATTGCATAAGAAGGGGACAAAATGCTGGCATAAATCGAAGCAGAGTTTCAAACTGAATTACATTTAATAATGATACTTTGCATTGGAATGAGGATCTTCTCTGAAGGAAGAATATGAATCAAATACTGGGTGAAAACTCAGGCATGAAGTGGAAACTGAAGTGAACACCTCATCCAAGATGCATCAGCTGCCTCAGACTGGTGGGACACAAAAGATAACAGTGTCACTAATAAATGACTTCAAAATTATTCGAGTTAAGTAACCCATCTGGGAAATTATTTTAATAGTTTCCAAGGCCCCTGGGTGATTTGATATTGAATGGAGAGAGCTGTGGTTTATAGGAAATGTTACCTTTCTTTGAGAATTAGATCCCACAATACTATAAGGGTTGACTTTGATTATGTCTGCATCTACTTAAATATAAAGAGGGCAAAAGAGCCATGGACCCAATGAAGAACAAGGAGGGAAATACAAGTGGAGGGGTGCCTACCACGGGAAGTGACATCCACTACTGCCCAGAGAACTGTGTGACTGCTCCCCAGGCTCTACCCAGGCCTTTCATACCAGCATTTTGTATTTCCTTTAATTTCATGTAGCAGTTCCCCAAACTCTCCAAGTAATTTCCTTCAAACCACCTGGAAGTTTATACACCTGGACTGGCAAGCAGAGAGAGTTTCAGCTTTCATATTTACTTTTATATTTACTGAAAGCAGAATGGTTTTCTCCTTTCCATCAGCATCATCCAGAAGTCAGGCAGCCAGGATAAAGGATTCATCCTCAACAACTAAATTAGAACAAGAAACATTTTAATTTTAATTATCTCTTGTTAGTTCTTGTTCTAATCTGTGTTATTTTTCCAAGTACATTGCCATGAAAATAATGACCCTTTCATGACTATTCTATTTATCATAATGGAAGCTAAGCCTTTACTATCAGTTCTGAATTTCTTATGTGCAAATGCTTTCCAAATGCCTGCAAAAGCCATTTGCTTACAAGGCTAAAATAAATTGCTTTGTGATTTATAGGAGGACAATCACACACAAAGATTGATGATTTATAAAGGAAAGACTAAACACCTTAATCATCTCTAACTGCATCCACATTTCTTCTAATTAGGCTTAGCCCATCTCCTAATGGGATTTAGTCCTGAACACTTCCTACTTTCCCGGGTTAGATTACTGGTATCCCATTATACAGCCGAGAGAGATCACCCTTGCCTTTGCCTTAATCTCTTAAGTGATTGGTTCTCCGAACAAATCATTTGACCATTACAGTATGGCAGGGTGGCAAAACAGTCACTAAAGTTTTCTCAGTTATGCCACAAGCAAATACTTTGTTAGTGAGTGATACCAACCCATAAGCTTTGAGGGAAAGATATCATGTGCCTATACACATTGTGTAATCATTTAAATTTCATGGGAGATGTAGAACTTTCTTCCCAAGACTTTAATCTTATTTGAAAATTAAGTCTATGCATGACTGTTTGTGGAGAATGAGGGATTTTGGACTGAAGATACTGTCATGTCTAAAAAAGCTGTGTAAAAAAGCATAATTCCTGAAAGCTAACAAGACATGAATAATAACATTCTCACAACAGTATTTTAAAAATAAAGGGGATTTTCATGGTTGATTCTGGGTTTGGGGTTGTATTAGAAAAACCCAGTATTGAAACCGAATTTGATGGAGTCTAAAGTGAAGGACAAAAGCAGCTGTCAGCACATAGTCTGGAAACCCCTGGGTCACTGTAAAATCAGCAAAATGATTTAGCATGGAAAAATACGAAAGCATATTCCATATTAATTAGTCTGATGTTCAAAAGATGGACATTGAATTTAAATCTGAAACAAGATCAATAAGGCACAAAGACCAATTAAACACATCTACACACCTATCAGAGGACATAATAAGAGGTCCATGAAAAAGAAACAAAATTAAACAACCAATTACAACAGAGAAAGAGAGGAGGAGAAAGGAACGCACAAGTACCAAATACTCCTAGGTGGAGAGAGACGAGGAAACAGGGAACTAGTTACTTTTCAGCTGAAAGAGATGACAAGATTTAAAAAAAAAATATATATATATATAAAATAAGATCAAATTAAATAAAATAAATCTGAGGGAGGATGACAAACCACATCAAAGGAAAAGGAAAACAACTTGTTCAAATGCTCTGATTAATCTGAGAGATAAAAGCTGCAGAGGGATTAAGCACCGCAAAAAATAACCACTGCCCTCTTGCCTACAGACACCACAGAGTCAGGCATGACTACCCCTTAGATTACACTGAAAGCAAGCACTTTTCCCACCCCTAGGCCTCATAAAGAAACAAAACCCTGAGAGTACAGCATAAGCAATAATAAGAAAAGAGGTGTATTGGTATGAGGTGTGTTTCTGGAAGGGAGTAGGAATAACCAGAGCATTTGCCATCACAAGGTGATTATCCCAGCACCACAGAATTTACCATAAAGGGGCTGGGGATGTGTATTCTAAAGCTCATGTTGCTGTTGTGGAGCTTTATGCCAGTTCACCGTCCCAGCAGCCAGACTGTCCCTGTGAAATGAAAACAGAAGTACAGGAAACATATACAAAGAACAAATTGGCAAAAAATTAGCTCTGTAACAAAATTAACTGGTTCATTGCAAAGGGATGGATGCTAACACAACACAGCATCTCAGAGATTTCAAAGAAGTAAACTTCTGGTCCTTCACCAGCTCCATCGCCCTTCTCCAGACATGCTCCAGCATATCTCAATGTCTTTCATGTCATGAAGGGTGCAAAACTGGACATAGGATTTGAGGTATGGCCTCACCAGTGCTGAGTAGAGGAGCAATCACTGCCCTGGTCCTGCTGACCCCACTGTTGCTGACACAGGCCAGGTGACATTGGCCTTCTTGGCTACCGGGGCCCACTGCTGGCTCATATTCAGCAATCCTCAACCAGCAGCCCCAGGCTCATTTTCCCCAGGCAGCTTCCCAATCACTCTTCTCCCAGCCGGTAGCATTGCGGGGGGGGGTGTTGTTGTGAGCCAACAAGGAAAGAAAGAGCAAGGGATTGTCCGGAGTCAGTGGCCCCTCCCAGCACAAAGCAATTGAACGAACCATCTCCTCCAAGTAGGCATTTACCTTAACCTACGGCAAGTAAAAACTTGCCATAGTAATTGTTTTTGCTAGCACTTAAATGTGCTAGAGAACAGCAATTTCAGCTGAGTGTGAAAGTGGGGCATGGAGAACATTAACAGGCCCTCTACAAGATAATGGGATCTAGTGCATCAGAACTAGATACTGTCTTCTTGTTAGTATTATTTGGAGAGTTAATACTTTCCTAAGTCTGCAGAGTATTTCCATTTATTGATCTTCCCATTGTATTATCACCTCTACACATTAGTTCTAACACAGAATGGCAACGATTTTGGCCATGTCTATTAAGTGTTTGGCCTTGTCTCAAACGTAACAAGGTTTTTAGCACCATGCTCTGACCAAACTGAGTCCCTTTACCAGTCAGTGGGAACTTCACAAGACTGCCACAGCTCCTCAAATATGATGGAAAGTGGCTTAGACATTTCATCCACCAACCCCCTCAGGTCCCATCATCTCATCATGCCCTACAGATTTGTGCACCTGCAGGTTCCTTAGACGGCTTCAACCCTGTATTTTCCTACAGCAGGTGGTTCATTCTCATTTCATTCTGCAACTCTGCTGGGGTGCTTAGAACACTTGCCAGTGAAGACTGAGGCAAAAAAATCATTGCATACCTCAGCGTTCTCCACACCCCAGGTGCTCCATTCCCTCGCACAGGGCCCATGTTTCCTCAGTCTTCCTTTTATTACCCACACGTCCACAGCTGCACATCTCTATCTATAGTTTGAGTCGCCTCTTCCCAAGCATTCAAGATATGTAACTTAACTAAAAATGTCTAGTAATATAGCAAACACATTCTAGTAACATAGCTAATAAATTCTAGGGTCTGTAAATTCTAAAGTCCCGGTGTGACTAACTCAGGCACGTGGTATCCGCTCCGCCAGGCGCCTTACTACCAGCTGAAAGGCAGATTTCCAGCGCCTGACAGCACTTGAAATCCCGGTATTCCGGGCTGGGAAAATAGCAGCGGAGGAAGAATCAACACACGCCGGTTTTGTCGCATCTTTAACGCCGCGGAGATGAAACACCAACGAGCGCAAAGAACGACGGCAATCCTGCCGTTCGGGCCATTCTCGATACCGCACGCCCCTGCCAGCTCCTCCCAGCAGAGGGACGGGCTCCTCCCGCCCATCCCACGCCAGCCCCCGGTTCCGGGGCGGCCCCAGCGCAGCGCCCCGCCCGCCGCGGCGGTCCCAGCGTGCCCCGCGCGCGATGGCGGCGCCCGCGCTGTGCCGGTGCTGTGGGCGGGCGGCGGGGCTGTGGGGCCTGCGCCGAGCCCCGCTCCCGCCGCCGCCCCGCCGCCGGGCCCACGAGCAGGCGCGGCGAGCGCGGGGCGCGGCGGGGCTGCTGGCGGCGCAGTGCGAGCGCGGGCTGTTCCAGGAGGTGTTCCCGGCGCAGAGCGCGGAGGAGCAGCTGCCGGCGCTGCTGGAGCCGGGCAGGCCGCCGCTGGCCGCCTACTGCGGGTTTGACCCCACGGCGGACTCGCTGCACGTGGGGCACCTGCTGCCCGTCATGGCGCTCCTGCACTTCCAGCGCGCGGGCCACGACGTCATCGCCGTGGTGGGCGGGGCCACGGCGCAGCTCGGAGACCCCAGCGGACGGGAGCGCGCGCGGGAGCCGCTGCCCGCGGGGCGGGTGCGCGCGCAGGCGCGGGCGCTGCGCGCGGGGCTGGAGCGGCTGTTCGGGAACCACCGGGAGCTGTTCTGGGAGCCGGGAGCCGGGCGGCTCGGCCGCGCCGCGCTGCTGGACAACGCCCGCTGGCTCGGCCGGGAGCCGCTGCTCCGCTTCCTCGGCGGCGCGGGCGGGCGCCTCCGCATGGGCACGCTGCTGAGCCGGCAGAGCTGCCAGGCGCGGCTCCGCAGCGCCGAGGGCATGAGCCTGGCCGAATTCCTGTACCCCGCCCTGCAGGCATACGACTTCCTGCACCTCCACCAGCACCACGGCTGCCGCATCCAGCTGGGAGGCCACGACCAGATGGGAAACATCATGTCCGGATACGAGCTCGTCACCAAGTAGGGCGGGAGCGCGGGGGAGAGGTGATGCGCAGGGTCCGGGCATCGGGCAACCTCTGTCAGCAGTAGTGTTGCCTGCAGGACCGAGGATGTCATTGTCACCCTTTATTGGGCACTGGTGATGCCGCACCTCGAGCGCTGTGTCCAGTCCTGGGCCCCTCAATTCAGAAGGACATTGAGGGTCTGGAGCAAGTCCGGATGGACTGCCCAGGGAGGGGGTGGCGTCGCTGTCCCTGGTGATGTGTAAGGAAAGAGTGCACATGGCACTTAGTGCCTTGATCTAGATGTGATTATGTTCGGTCACAGGTTGAACTCAGTAATCTCAGAGGTCTTGTCCAACCTCACCAATTCTCTGATTCCATGACAGAATGCTGTGTGACTGCGTGCTGACAGTCTCTAAAGCACCAGTGCTTGAGAGATTTGGCCAGACACAAATCTCTGATTTGGGAGGAGCAGTTAAGTTCTTTGACCATAAACTCGGTACATACATACATTTTGACCAGGTTATATGAATTTTTAAGGAAAATAATAAGTTCTTGTATTAGTGAATCCAAAAACCAAAATCAAACACACTGAAGCATGGGACAAAATGGAGACAAGTCTGCCAGCACACACATCCTGGTGTAATCACACCAAAGTAGAGGCAGTTGTGGTATATAACATATAAACTATTTAAAGTACATAAATGTCTTTGATACATACAATAGATCTTAAAAACTTAGGGTGCTGGGTTTTTTCCCTACAGTCCTCTTCACAGAACAGTGTTCTGGCATCTTTTTGCCCATCATCCCCAGCTTTATATCAAGGATAAAATTTTGCAGAATGCTTGTATTTTAGTCAGATTTACCCAATATATGATTTTTTTTTTTTTAACATGCAGTGACTCTTCTTTTCAGGATGACAGGAACCGATGTGTTTGGAATTACTGTACCTCTTATTACCAGTACTACTGGCGATAAACTGGGAAAGACTGCTGGAAATGCAGTTTGGCTGAACAGAGATAAGACTTCTCCATTTGAGCTGTATCAGTTTTTTGTCAGACAGCAAGACAACATAGTTGAAAAGTAAGTTTTTCTCCATCTTGCTTTTTGACACTGTTTATAAAACAATGATTCTAACTGTTCACTGTAACTGCTTCATTGAATTATGTGCAACACAAGCTCCATGTAGAAGTATGTGTTAATTATAACTGTTCATGAAATAAACAGGCATGACTGGTTCCTAAGTAGACAGGATAGTGGAACTTCTCAAAGGTTTATCCCTGATAATTCAGATCCATGTTCTGATCCCCAACACCTTTCAGACTGAAAAGAAGAGTATGTGAGTACTTAACACTAAAATATTTCAGCCATTCAGACTTTTTACCAGTAAAGGTATCTTTAATACACTGCATGGGACTGAAAGCTCATTAAAATTGATTTTCTTGCAAAGAATAGGCTTAGGGATGCATCTTTAAATTCTTGATTATCCTAAATAATCTTCCTGCTAAGATACTTGCCAACACAAGTATGCTTCTGTCCCATGATGGCCACAGACTGACAGTGGGATTTTGCATTAGCATATTGTGGATCTCCTAAGATAAATACAAAATTCTGTTAGTTGACACACAATTCCAATAAATCCTGTAAAAGTTTCAAGAGGAAACTAAATTTTTGATTGGAGTACAAGCTTCATAAAAACATCTGACACTATCTTATGCCTGAAGACTTTACCCTAGGCAGAATATTAAGTAAAATGTGAGCTTTAAAGATAGGACTGAAAGGACAGAGCATCTTAGTATGTATTTCTTAAATTGACTAAAAATCATTTTAGTGCAGTTACTTAAGTTTGAATGACAAAGGAAATCTGTAATGATGGCTGAGACAAAATATTTTTTCCCTGCTCATAGATACCTGAAACTATTCACCTTCCTTCCTCTTGAGGAGATTCACCACATCATGGAAATGCATGCTAAAGAACCTGAGAAATGGGGCCCTCAGAAACGACTGGCTGCAGAAGTAACTAAGCTTGTGCATGGTAAAGAGGGGCTGGAATCTGCTAAGAGGTAGAGTTTGATTTTTCAAGCAGTTTTGTTTCAGATTTATTCTATGGTAATTCTCCATAGCTTTTCAGAGACTATTTTAATCTATTAAGTTGTTGCTTCAGTGTTAAGAGAGAAAAATGTAATAATCCTGTAGACTTAAAAATACACTGAAAATTGCAGGGCAGTAGGGTACAATAAAAAAATGGGGGTGTATTTAAAATATTTCTGTAGTTTGTGGATGCTGAAAAGAAACTGGGGAGGGGAATCTGAGTAGTACTTTGTGCGAAGAGAAAACTATCTCTGTATTTTGAATGCTCTTTGTTCTCACAGGTGCACTAAGGCCCTTTATTACAGCAGCGTGGAGGCACTGGAAGAAATGTCTGACCAAGAGTTACAGGAGCTTTTCAGACAAGCTACTTCTGCTGAATTGATGCTTGAACCTGGGATGACTGTTCTTGACTTGTGCCGCAAAGCAAATGCCATTCCAGATGGACCTAGTGGGTAAGTTCTCACCTGTGCTCGTGGGTAATACTCAAAACAGTACTGGAGTAGTAGTGGCTAAGGTTAATTTCAGTCACTGTTGGCCTGGACTGAAAGTGAATTGCAGGAGAATTAAAATGTATTGAATTATGCATCCAACAAAAAAACCAAACCAAAAAAACAAAAAAAAAAGCAACAAACAAACCCTAAGTGAATTTTCAATTCTTAATAAACAGCTTTCTCTTGCAATTAACAATTGTTTCCGTTTTGTTTTTAAGGTACCGGAAAATTACAGATGGAGGAGTTTCAATAAATGGGAATCGTGTAACTGATCCTGAGACTGTTCTTATTCTCGGACAGCATATTCTGAAGAACGGAGTATCATTACTTAGAGTTGGAAAGAAAAATTACTACATTATAAAATGGCTGCAGTTGTGACAACAGAGTATGTCCCTAAAATGACAGGTCTCTAACTCTGCTGCATGAAGATGTACTTGCAAATATGTCTGTACTGTGCAGCTCACAGACTGACTTTTTCAAAATGCGCCAGAGTTCAAATAAAGGAGCTGAGTTACACCACTGAAGAGATTGTGGATACTCTGCCTTATTCAAAGCATCAGTCATAAGGATCTGCATAAGAAGAAAATTAAAACATTAATTTCAAGGTCCAGTGATGGAAATATGCTTCCCCTCCTTTAACAGCCTGTGGTGTTGTAGAACAGTAGCCAGTTACTCCACAGGATAGCCCAGAGGAAAATGAGCCAAGGCAAACTCAAACCCACTCCTTACAGCCAGTGTGTGCTCATGTAACCAAGAAACCTTGCTGGGGGCAAAGACAACCATGGGCATGTTTCTCTTTTAACAGGTTCACTTTGAAAGAAGCTGCAGAAAATTCATAATAAAGGAGTAAATGATTAAGTGCTAATGTAAGTCGGTTCTTGGTTATGTATGGGGACACATTGCACCAAATCTTTCCAGCTTTCATGTGGGAATACACAGCAAATTCACTTTTGAAATCTGGAAGTAAAGAGCTTTTCAAAGCTTTAATCAACCTAATGAATCCCATTTAGGCCTTCTGTGTGCATAGTATGACATACAAGGAGAGTAGCAGTTGTTCCACTTCTTTGGTCCTGTTAATGACATGGATGCATCCATGCTATCCAGCATTCCTTGTTGAAGGAATATCCTGGTACTAGTTCTGTAGGCTTTGCAGTCAGCTGAAAGATAGCACATTGTACCAGAAGATTTGGAGCATGTACATGAAAGGGTTTTTTTTAATGTTAACTGCCCAGGAGTTGTGGGTGAACAGCACCACAAGGATCTCTGGACAAGGAAACACATGAGGGAAGCTGAAATACTTTGCAGTGTTGCTTTCAATGACCAAACCTCACTCTTAGGCCATGGAGAATAATTTCCTGGTCCATGAAATCTTCAGTAGAAATTTGCAGTTAACAACAGCCACAAGGTGGGGAAGCCTTAATCTTAGCTTCTGGAATGTGGTATATATTCTAGTTAGGTAGGGAGTTTTGTTATTGTTTTAGGTATCTTTTTTATGTTTCTTTTTACTTGATAAACTTGATGCTGATTTCATTTGCACCCTGACTCAAGATTTCAACAGTAATAAAATAATAATGGCTTGCTTGTTATAGATGAGTTTCTTCTGGCAACAAAACTGAAATATGTTAGTTTCAGAAGCTCAGCATGTTCTTAGTGTTAGTTTCAGTTTCCAGATCCTACTTATCTATCTGATAATGAGACATCTCTAGCCTAATCTCTATTACATAACAATGAAAAGCAGTTGAGTCACTTCTACCTCAAAGAAAGCACAAGGAGGGCAAGGCATGGGAAAGGAAGGCAAGGGAAAAGTTTATCCACCTAACACAGCCATCTTGTTCCTTTAATAAGAAGCATTAGAGCAAATCAGAAACATGCATCTGGGACCAAAAAACTCCAGTACACACCCATGTTCACCTCCAGAGAAATAAAACAGAACCCATTTGAGAGTTTCTGGTTACAGGAATAACTCCTAGGAATAAGTAGTGTTTCATGTCTGAGCTCCTTCCTGCCTGTTTTCTGTCATTGCCAAATGGTGCAGACGCACGTATTTGCACTATAGATGCACTTCTAATAAATTACTGAATTTGTTTTTTAGAAAAATGACACAAAAAAAGGAAAAAAATTCTTTGCATGAAAGGTTTCTAATAAAACTCATAAACCCCAAGAAATTTAGTCCATGTTTGCATTTGACCAAGTCCTAGCAACCCAAACCCTTCCCTGACTTCCCAGAGAAACAGCTGGATACAACCACTACTTGCCATGACCATACAGGGCCATCACAACTGAGTATTTGAACACCTGGACCAAGAATCAAGGATGACTGGAATAATCAACTATTCTTTCTCAGCCTGATCTTATACACAGGTACATTCAGATAATCAGATTGGTCCAAACTTGTTCAAATGGGAACAAGGACTAATTAATATCGAAGTATTTAACGTGGCTACAAGTGCATGATTTAAAAGTGCAAAAAGAAAAGTAATTGTTTGGGCAAGATATTTTTAAAAACCTAAACTAAACAAACTAAAAAAAGCTCCCCCAAAAACATTTGTACAGCACAACCTGGAAGAGTTGAATTTAACCTTATTGTGGCAGTTAGCAGTCAAGAGGTAAGGGGTGAAAGGTCATGCAGCAGGTAAACTCAAAACTATGGGAGCATGAAAGCACCTTCACTAGTTTAAAGTCACTGAGCACAAAACCATATCCAAGTGGTATTAAACCTTGAGGAACCAATCCTCTAGCTCTCACCTCTAAGCACAGTTTAATTAGCAACAAAAAGCAAATGCAGTGGAGATCCTCAGTAACTACAGAAAACACCAGCTACCCACTCCTCTCACAGCTGAAGGAGAAAACTGCAGAAAAAAAAAATTACTTAGGTTAATTCCATTCAAGTTCCCAACAGGGGCACAACAAAGTGCCTGCTGTGGTCCATAAAGCAGAGACCTCTGAGTTTGACATATCCAATCTGGCACCTGTCATTCATCCACAAAGCAATGAATAAAGGCAGTTATTACACAAGGTCTGCTCTGTTCACTTCAGAGTAAGGTCTGAAGCACACAGACACCACCATCCCCTTTACCCATCTGTTTCACTAAGTAAAATTTAAACCTGACTACTAAATACAAACTGTTCTCATCAGGATACTGTGTTGTAGTTACAGCAAGACTACACAACAGCTCAGGTAACAACGTCAGATATTTACTTATCTGAACTTTGCTACAAGGAGTTTTCCCTTCCATGATTCTCTCTCCACTGGAGAGCAAGCTAGCTAAAACTTGTGCATTGATGACAAAATTATTTCAAGTTTAAATTAAATACTGTAATCCAGAAGACAGTTGTAAAACCATCAGTCTAATCTGGAAATTTTTCAGTTGCTGCCCTCATGAGGCTTTTTTCCACAGCTTCCCCATAATTTCTTTTAATGCTGGTAGTAATAGTTGCATTTAAAGTATTTTTAGCTCAGTTCCAGAACATAGCTTGTTTCAAACCTATCAGTAGGCATGAGCAGCCTGTCTACATTAGGAGTTATGGAACTACTCAAGAATGCAGAATTGAGTGAGAACAAGTGAAATCACAACTAAGGCTGTACACATACAGGTACTTTACTACTAACTCACAAGTGCATGTAAGTCCTGCCACCAAAACTACAAGTCAGCCCAAAACTATTTCTGGCGTAATTAATCTTGTGTATTATCTGTTTATTAAATAACAGGATTGTTACAGCATGGACCTTCAAAATCTTGCATTAAGGATTACAAATCAAGTTCATTTCTTGGCACTCAAACATTACCAAATAGAAACTTTTTATGAAACTTAAAGAAAATCTTAACATTTCAGAAACCAAATTAACACTGGAAATTTCACATGACATTACAGAGCCAGGTATCACTTGCAATAATTCCTTCAATACGTGAAATTCATTTGCTCTATGCAGCATTTCAAAACTTTACAAATCGGAGTATTTATTCACAAAGAGACTGTTGACTGAACTTCGGGAGTTAAAGCTTAGGTAGCAGATCACTTGTGGACGGCACTACCTTGTTGAAAACTTCTTGGATGTTGAAAGCAAAAGGGAGAGAGGTGTCAGGTGAATTCCAAACAGAAATGTAATGCTTTTGACAAAACTTAAAAGCTTTCACTGATCACCAAATTGATTTAAAAAGTGGTTTGCACTTTAGTCATATTTCTTAAATCTGAGAACTACCATCAATGGACACAATGCAAGATACAAGTACCTCCTTTTTTTTCATTACACGTAATGTATACAACCATGACTTTTTAGGCTGTTTAAAATACACAATAGATATTTCTGTGTTCTGCATGAATTACCTCAGATCCTACATGAAGTATCCAAAAGTTGCATCTGTCAGACTTAACTCCTTGTGCTCATATTAATGCCAAAATGAAGATTACCATAAGAAAAATACATTTTTAAATAGACCTTCCTGTAAACTGAATTTTTAAATTTTCAATCTTTAGCAGATTACCAAAGGAATTCAATTTTTGCTGATTTCAGGGGGAAGGAACTGCACATGGTAATGAAAACCTCACTATCTTGGCCCAATACCACAAAAATCAAGCCATGGAGGTTAACAGCAGAGTCCTATTTTTCATGCAAATTGTGTTCAAGAAAAAGTATCAGCAACACTATAGTAAACATTTGCACTTTATACAAAAAGAGTGAATCTGCTTGAAAAGTACATGCAAGTATGCTGGCTGGAGTTTAAATAAATTTTTATTCATAAAAATTAAAATGTTTCCTTTTTCAAGGCTAGTGTGATCAAGTTACCTGTATGAATTATAATCAGAAAAAAAAAAGAAACCTCATCAACTTATTTTCCAACCTAAAATTTTATAATTTTACGATTGTCCTCAAAAAAAAAAAAAAGCTACTTACAGCACTATAAAATTTCCTCAAAAGCAACTGTAATCTCTGATATAAATATTCCAATTCCACAGACTTTCTTTCATACTGTCATATATTCCAAAATTTGCAGAAGTTGTGGGCATCCCCTTCTCCCTGGCCATCTTCATCTGTTTTTAAAAGAAACGCTTATTATCCCATCACATTTTTGAAATCCAGTTTTATTCTTCAGTTCTGCCAGAGCAAATTTAGTATCAGATGGTCCAGGGGCTTGGTCCCAGGGGGAAGGAGGGGAAGGTGTCCTTGTGCCTGATTATAATCCACAACATTCATACACAAGCTCCAGTGCACATTAATAACTCTACAGCCACTTTTTAGTAGACTGTTCTTGTTCGCAAGCTCCAGGTTAATTCTTCCTACATGATACTCCATTAAATCAAGTCTGAAGTTTTGTCTGCCATTGAAACATGTGGGGACAAAGAGGAAAAAAAAGGGAACACACATACATAGTAATACGCTTGACATCTCTACTGTGCTATAAAATGGAGACCTCCATCTGCCACAGTGCATGCAATATATTCATGAAAGAAAATACTCGGTGCTCTCTTTTCTTCACAGTATTGAAATTTCTACTGGAAAAGCAGCTTAAAACTATGCCACAAGACTACACTGGCTGTCTTAACCACAGGCAATCAGTTCAGCAAGTCAGGCACTGGAACTTGAACATTTTTCCCCAAGTTCAAATGAGACTGTCACTGAGACAGAAGACTTGGTCTGCTATAATTTGCACCAGAAACCTGGTAAGGAAACATTTAGAGCCATTTATTATATGGATTAAATATGACTTCTTTTGCAAAATACAGCATATTTTTCTGTTTGCAAATCAAACCAACTGTCTTTACATGAGCAGATTTACACAGTTGCAGTACACAGATAAGAAGAGTTCATAAATAAAAATTCTACTCCGTATACCATGCCTAGCAATTGTCAAGCCAATGTAACCTCCAATGCATATAAATAGTGTGGCTGATACAGTCTTCACCAAAGATGTGTCTCACGGATCTCTGCAATGATCTGGCTGGCTCGCTGTAGGGCCTGCACACAGGAACACACAAAGGCCAGAGTTAGTTATGCTGGAGACATTTCCCAGGGACATAATAGCAGCAGTCTTGGAAGTGCAGAGCTAAAAATTAAATCACAGTTTATCAGTGTCATTATGAAACAAGTGGCAACCCATTAAATTCTCAAGAAGGGCAGACTTCATCATACACAGTTTTAATGCTGTAAAGCTTAAAAATACAAGAGAAACTGCACCTACTTTTAACCTAGCCTGTTAAACTGCAGATTTAAAAGCTTGTATAGAATCCTTTCTGGTCATATATTGGTTTTAATTCCCCTAGCAGAGAAAAGCAATACACTGTCATAGTCTTAAAAAGCAGTAAAGAAAAAAGGAAGACAAGTCCTCAAAAAGTCTCTCACTGATATGTTTAACTGCTCCCATGAGCTCCTGATCTCTTCATTACCTTTAGCATGTCAGCTGCCTCTTTCCTGCGCTGTGCCATGTCCTCAGACTCCGTGAGAAGGTCATCCAACAACAGGGATTTGTATAGCTGGCCCACCAGCTCACTCTGGAGAGTGTCCTTCACATGGTTCACCAGAAAATGCATCACTGCCTTTGGCACACTGCAAGCATAGAAAGACTGTTTCTTCAAAATAATTGTTCAAAACCAGGTCTGTTCCAGATTGAAGAATGCACAATGAGGGCAAGCAGCTACACACAGCCTTGGCTCAAACTACCAGGAATCTATCACAACTATAAATAAAAGCTCTCACAAGTAAAAGCAGCATCACATACAATATTAGAGTAGAACTAATTAATATAAAATGAATTTCCTCCAAATAGAGAAGCTGCATAAAAAAACACGAATTAAACACAAAATAAGAATAAATAACTTTGTTCATTAGATATTAACCTATCTCTACTGTGTTAGGGATGACACACATTAAAGTATGTCAACTCTAAAACCAAATTTTATGTGTAAATGGGAAGGGAAAGAGGCAAAGCAATAATTCATATTACATAATACAAGCAGTGCAGTAAAGTTAAGGTAAACAAAGCATTCCCCTGACATGAAAGACTAAAAATTATATTGATGGTTTTAGTTTATTGGACAGACTAAAACACCTATGAGCCTCACTAACCTGCTCTGAAATCTGGTTTCCACATTCCTGTACTTCCCCCCTAAACTTCCCACATACATAAAAATATAAATATATTTGAAGTTCGACCTTTCCACAAAGATATACCCAAAAAAAGTTTTACAGAATTCCTCAAGAAAGTATGACATTTTTAAGCAAAAGCTTTAAAGGCATTTTCCACAGAAGAAAGAACTTTTTCATGCTGTTTTCATTCCTTTTCTAGCAAAATGCTAGAAAACTGAGCCGCACACACTAGCTCCTATTTGACATTCCAATTTGAAATAACAGGATGGCAAAGCTGCATTCTGTTTGGATGCATAGCACCCTAGAGTTTAATCCAGTTATTTGCTGCAAATCTTCCATCTGAATTGATGCATCCTCCAGAAAAGCAGGTATCTCCCAAACAATTAAACCTTTCAATTAATATTATACATAACTAGAAACCATTAGAGAAAACAAGTGCTTCTTCAAACTGCTTCATTCTGTGAAGGGTCAAGTTTTACTCCTGCTGTCCCCTCTAAAAAATAAATATATTTTCTCTCTTCTTACAAACATAAGAACATGATAAAAATAACATGATCATATACATGATTCTTGAAATATTACAGTATTTGCATGGCTTAAATATTTCAAGGAGATTTGAGTTTACCTGTCCTGAATGTTCTTCCTAACAATAAGGAAGTAAGATTTAATAAGTCGTTCAATCACTTCACAATCTCGTTGCTCACGGGCAGAAAGTTTGCGTGCAACAGGTACAGGCTGTGTGAGAAAAAAAAAAAACAACCAAAAACCCTCAGCTTACCAATTCTGCTCATTTTCATCTGTAAACTCAAAACTGCAACTACTGCTCTTTTAGCCTGACTGATAGACGTAACTTGTCTTGCAACAAACCTATAATTCATCAGAAATAAAATTAGAGATATCAAAATCCACATGTGTGAAACAAAGGTCAAAGAGCACGACTACATTTTTTCTAAAGCTCTCCAAATAGTTCAAATACCTCCGTCTGTTTTCACTTAAGTGGGTTTTGCCTTTAATGATTCTTCTCCTCTAATATAAACACTAAAATTCAGCAGAACAAGAGCAGGAATTTGGGTTGAGCTGAGATTTGTTTCTGAACCAACAGCTATCTAGACAAAGAGTTCACTTGCACAGGAATTTGTGAAAGGAAGCCAGTTATCCCAATCATAGCTGGAAACTGGAACAGGCAAGGAGGCTGCAGGAAGATTGGAACTGAGCAAGGAGCAAAGCAGAAGAGACTGGCTAGAGCTCCCTGTTGTGACAGTGGGAATTATTTACAAAGATACCACATATTAGCAGCAAAGTTACAAGATCTGGAATTTAGATGTTTTCTTCCCTGAGCCTAAACTACAAAGAAAAGGAATTTGTCTTCCAAGACTCACCACATCTAATAGGTTTACAGCATGTCCTTTTTGAGGACTAGCAGGTAGGGCTGCAGCTGGCTTGGATTTTTCCTCGACTGGTACCTCTTCTGCTTTGGACGGTTTCAGCATTCCTCTCCAGCTGCCTGTTCCAGACTCCTGAGATGCATCAGCTCCTACAGAAGAAGTCTGCACAAATAGCACATTGAAAAAATATGGCAGAATTAGAACTTGGGCATTGTAGAGAATTGTCTGATCAAACTACAGGTAAAACTCACTAAAATAAGATTTTCATAGGTATATTCCCTTCATTCTGTTCTTCACATTCCCCACAATTATTCTCCCTTTGCTGGTTACAGCTCACAAAAGGTACCAATAAAATGAAAGCTCTTAAAACTCATACTCTACCTAATAAAGGGTATGAAAATGTCTCACATGAGAAACTCCACAGCATTTTAAGGGTCTACATATCACTTCTGAAATATGGGGTGGTTTTTCTAAGTCATTTGGCTTTGACCACACATTCTATACTATTAGGATCATTCTGAAAGTGTATTTTGAAGATCACCACAGCTCTTGCAATATTCAAATTTAAATTCTTCAAGTTTTATTTAAATACAAACTAAAGTTTCTTACAGTAACAGCTAAAAAATATGCACATTTCTGTTTTGAGGTACCACAGCTATGATCATATTTGTGCTATGAGAATTTACGGAAGGCTTTTTTTGTTACAAATCAAAAAATCTGGAAGTGAAGATGAGAGATTCTGGGGAGTTCCAGACAACGAATGACTCAAGAATCTTCTGCGAAAAAGATGTAACACCCAACCCTTAAGCATTAGGAATCACTGGACAAAAGAAGTATTAGTGGATGGTATTCACCATATGTTAAGTAGTATTAAAAAACCTGAAGTTTATTTTGATGTAGAATAGGGGCAATTTTTATTTTTTACCTTTCCACAAGCCTAATATCTCTTCTATTTACTCTGTGCTTTAAAATCTACTCCTATTTGGAAAACAGTCAAGGTCAGGATTCAGATATAAAAAGAAAAAAGCTCAATCTATCCATTGTATTTACAATGAAACACCACAGGTTGATCTTAAATCTAAAAAAAAAAGTGAGAAACAAAGCATAGCAAATAGAATACCAGCAGTAGCATACAGAAGGAAACCCAGCTAACCTGTGCACATCAAAAATTTTATTTAAATTGCAAAACTGCTCAAAGGCATTGTAGAACACACTAGGAATCCAAATCAAACTATTAATAAGAGAAAATTATTGTTAAGGAAAGCTCCACTGCATGATTTCTGATTGCAAGACAGCTGTTCAAAATGACAAAAACTCCCCTCCCCTTCTGTGTTACTGTGGAGCCTGCTCTGTCTTCAAAGTACTTTCAGAAACAAAGCTACACAAGAGAGTGAGAAATGTATCACACCTCAAATAGGACAGGTTTTATGGGAAACGCAAGCAAATCTGGCAGCTTCCTGCAACTTCCTGAGTTACAATACTATCCTCACAGTGACTCTTGATTTCATTTTCATTTTCGCAGCATATCAAACTTCTAAAACATTGATGAAAGTAATAGTTAAAATTCTACTATTGACTAGATTTTGACTTAAACTACTTTGTTCAGGACAGAAATGGAAGCTTTGCATTAAAATCTGAATTTGCAATAAAGCAGAAACTCTGAGTCCCCTTGGTACTACTAATACACAAACTTGTGACTGCTCATCTTTTCTGACTTCAAGCAAGAGCAATTAGCAGAAAAGCCTCCAGAGGAATTATGAGCTGTTATTTTAACACAAGACAGCATACCTAACATGTAAAAAAACCCACTTTTCACAAATACAAGCAGAACACATTTCAGAAATATAAGTAAACCAGGGATTCAACAATTGTGTGAAGCAACACAAAGGAGGTTCAGTTTGAACAAAGCCTGTAAAGATTCCCTGCAGGAAGCAGGAAACTCACATTTTAGTCTATCTTCTGTCCTCCTTCTTTAACTGTCAACACATTAAAAACATGCAGTTTAACAGCCATGCTGAAGACTTTTGATTACAATACTGTTGCACCCAACAATCTATTGACAGTTTGAGGCAATTTAGGAGCTTATTCGCACCACAATATATTGCAAACAAGAGTTCAAAGAGAAAGCAGTGACTTGGCCACATGAAACCAGTAGTGCCAAGTAATCCACACTGGGGGAGGACATCCAGACTGGATAGGACACACTATTGGTGACAGAACACTAGAGACAAACTGCTTTCCTTACACCTGTGGTGCACCACAACAGAAACGTGCATGCAGTGCTTAGAGGAAAAATTAAAGACAGACCTTGCCATCAGCCTCAGCAGAAGCAGCAGTAACAGTCTCCTGGGAAGTAGGTGCCAATGCACCTGGAGCTTTAGTAGACTAAGGAAGGTAAAAAATGCAGGGAGGGGAAAAAAAAAATTCAACTGAAGACAACCAAATTTACCTAGCAAATTTCATACACTTTTACCTACTAGCATCTTCTAAAATCCAGAAAAGAAATATTTTGAATTTGCAAGAAAAATAGTAATAGAAGCAGAAAAAAAGAATAAAGAAAAGACAAGGGGGAAAAAAAAAAAAGCATCTCCAAGACAGTTATTTTGGATCATCTGGCCTACAACTTCATTTAAGCTCCTATACTGATGATTTAACTATGAAATCAATAAAATGAAGGCTCAAAGAGCACTGAAAGCAATCTCTAGATAGCTACCTTAAATTCCCAGTTCATCCATCAGTTGTCTTAGACTGATTAAAGGCAGCAGTATTAGATCTACTCTGGGACTTTGTCTCACTTTTTAAGGCAATGAACTTAGTGAAAAGATTTCTATCAGCTGCAGAAACTCCTATTACAACTTCGTGAGGATCCTAAACTTTAGTCTCTACCTTTGAATTCTTAATAATTCACATAGTATTAAATAGTATTAAATAAAATTCCAGCTTAGTGTCAGACTATTCTGTTCTGCAGCCAGACAATATTTTCAATGACACTTGGTTGGTTCTTCCACCCCTGTCACTGCACTAATCCCAAAACCTGGTAAAATTAAGCAAGCTCCAGAGACAGAATTGGATTATGACAGAACTGGATTATGAACAACCAAAAATGTCACCTCCAATATCTGCTCCCAAAGAAAGTAAGACTGCAATAAACTGCAGCTTTAAGAGTGACTTAACAAAAACCAACCACAAGTCACTGTGTTGGCACTTGGTATTTTAAAACACTTGTTTATCTTTTGAAATCAGTGCGTCTCAGCTATAAATATAAGCATGAAAGTTCTGAGTTGATCTTCAACATCTGCAGGCATTTTATATCTTATCTGAGATGACATTCAAGTAATAAGTGTAATATTGCATTTATAAACAAGTCTTCTGAAATATCAGATTTAAAACCTCCCAAAAATGGCAACTTTCTAAGAAAATGACATTCCATTTCTATCTTATGAAATTGAAAGGGAAAAAAACTCAATACCTGGAAGCACCCAAGACTGTTACTAGAGCAGCGTATCAGAATTTCCAATAATTAGATTGGATCTAGGAGAATGCATTAAAGCTTTCTGTAAAAAATAAAATAAACATTACTTACCTTGTCTCGTGGCACAGCAGAAGGCAATTCCCGGGCTAACCTGTTCCGCCTTTGTTCCTTTAAAAACAATCCAGGAAGACCTCAATTATGTATTACTCTGTATCAACACATAGGCAAGATTCACATTTTACATATGACCTCCATTTTAGACACAAACACTAGTAATTTCATCTCATCCTGTGCCATGCTAATACTGTGGTCTATGAAACCCTTGATTATTTGGATACTTAGATTACCTAGTCAAAACTAAGTTCTCAATATAAGAAGTTTTGCAAAGCTTTTTCACATCACACTCCCTAATCAAAATCTGAACCTTTAAAAAACAACATCAAAGCTCCACAATTTGGCTCAGCACAGATACCCTACAGCCCTCATTAAGCTATAAATCCTCCAAGTAATCTAAAGGATTTGATTCTGTGGCCAGCACACGATTAGTCCCAAAATGAAGGAGAAGGCAGAATTTGCTTCACAGCAAAATAGAATTTGAAGCATTCGGGACAAAGAAATATCTGATTTTGCTTGAAATTAACAACTGACTGTCCACCAAATAAGGCTTGGGTTTACATGGTTTGGGTCTTCAAAAACTTCAATGTCCTGTTAAGGAAAACATTAGGAAAGAACTACTTTAAGTAACACATGATGATACAATTTTGTATGTTCAGCTTCACAAAGTCTTAATTTCTGTACTCACAGCAGTTTACATGCACATTGTTTTTTGAACTAGACTAAAGAGCAGTCTACCAAGGCAAATCAAATGAATACCTAGTCAGTATAAAATATATGTATGGAAGGAAGTAAAAGGTTAAAACTAGAGTAGAAATTGTAATGTAAGCATTTTAAAAAGGAACACTACAAGAGCATGTAGTGACAGGACAAGGGGGAATGGCTTCGAACTGAAAGAAAGTAAACTTAAATTACATAACCCATAGGAATAAATCCTTTACTGTGAAGGTGGTGAGGTAGTGGCACAGGTTGCCAGAGAAGCTGTGGATGCCCACCCCCGCAAGTATTCAAAGCCAGGTTGGATGGGGCTCTGAGTAATCTCATCTAGATGAATGTGTAACTGCACATAGCAGGGGGGTTGGAATGAGATGTCCTTCCAAGCCAAGCCATTCTATGATTCTGTGATGAATGAAAATGACGTGTTGGATAAACACAAGGGTATTAACAAGTTCTTAGCCAGAGAGACTAAGTATTGCAACAACACCAGAGCGATTCTTCCAGTCTAGCAGATTGGCTGCTGAACTGCATTTACAGGATGAAGGTGGCAACAAGTATTATCAATCGGAGCTGGGCTTAAAAAACACAAGATTACTGATGGGAGACTGATGGAGAGAATGCCTCAGGGAGACTGAAGTGTGGAAACACAGATTCAAGAACAATGCCAAAAGCAAGCAGAAATTAGAACCTGAACGAGGAAACAATACTTGTATTACCCTTTCATGAATAAGAGGAACAGTATAGATGCATTGTGTCAGAGACCAAATGCAGTTGCTTTAACATGAAATGCCATTTCACAACTACATATTTAAACTTCCCCTTAAAAAATATCATTTCATAGGCAATACTTAATTAGGTGCCCATCTTATTTTCTAGACTGAAAAACAGGCAGAATCCTTTCAGGGAAGTCTCAGCCAGTAGTTCTGAATGTAATATGCCAATAGAAATTAACAAATCCACAGATCACAAGAGTATACACCATATTCATAATTCATCACATTTGTAATGCCTCAAAATGTAGAAATGTGCTTCAAGGAAAGAAGCTGAAGCATTTGTTATTTTATCTATTTTACTTTCACTTAAAGAGACAAGAAATTTCTTAAGAAGGCATACTTTCTTACCTCTATGTTGTTATTCATTAACCCACAGGCATCAGCGAAGTCTGGATGTTTGGTATTGATATAAGCTAACTCAATGGCCACCAGATTATGAACCTGCAATGCAAAACATTCCCAGTTCAAAAATTCAGGGAGTAAACCTAATGCCAATGCAGAGTAATGACCTACAATGCTGGCAAGCATAGCTTAACTGCCCATAGCAAAAGAGCACTCAGCCATAAACCACCTACAATATGTGATCCCGCAGGAGATGGCTCACTGTGAGGGACAGTGAGTATACAAATTTTTTGCTTTCCACATCAAATGCAGAGTCAAATACTGAAACAGTCTTTACTCCCCAACACGCAGTCAAAATCAGACTTTCATATTAAAACATTTATTTAAAGGTACAAGTTGAACTTTTAGTTTTCACTAGGTGAAGGGCATTACAAAGCCTCTGAAACACACAGAATAAGGATTACGATTTAATTTTCATCACTGCATCCCAAACTCTACAGTAAATGCAGCTTCTCTTACAAGGGAATGAAATAACCTACATGAGGAAGACTAAAAAATGTTAAATTGAAATTTTGTAAAATTCTTCTGGGAAATTGAAACATAGGGGACAATACGCTTAACCCTAACCCCACCACTTTGTTTTACATGTATCTATATTCTAATATAAAGAAGATTCAAAATGTATACGTATTAAATAACTATCAATTTAGCAAGTAAGTTAAGATTCCTTTAATAACTTGGGTTCCTGAATCTGCAAACAGTTGCATCAAGAAGCCAGAAAACATGTGCTTTCACCAGTAAAGTTACAGTAGATGGAAACTTACCATTTCATTTGTGACAGGAAGTCTCCTACGCAAAAGACAGGTTACTACTTCAACTATGGCATCATGCAATTTAGGAAACCTCAGTAATTCCTAAAAACAAACCAAAATTTTACTGGTGAGACTTCCAGAAGTTTTTAAGCAAGTAATGACACCCACACACACGCACCAGTAATTACAAACCCAATTCTAAAGCATGCATTTTACCTGTGTACTGTAATTGCTACAATGCTGGATAATCCTCTGCATTTCCTCATGAACCAGCTCCACACAGCGCAAGCTCGGTTCTTCCAGACGTTTGATTTGCCTTTTTACCAGCAACTCAAAGGAAACTTCAGGAACAAACAAGGCAGGACGGGGACCCTGGTTCAAAAGGAGGGAAGAAGCTGCTAAATTGTGTATAAAATAAGATGCATTTCTAAGTAGTAGTATCTGATGAGGCCGAGAATAAACCAGATCACAGTGATCACACATGACACTCAGAACAGGTCTCAAGAATAAAGTATGTTACAAGAATATTTAAAAATAAAAGCTATAAAGTGCAATCTTTAAGACAAAATGTATTAAACCATGTATTAAATCATTAAACAATGACTAACCAGCGCCCTTATAGAATCTTGGGTGATTTCTACCTACTCATGTCACTTTAGGCTTACAAATCCAAACAATGCTTTTTCACATTTGTGGATCCACATTTAGATGAAATCTTTTATAAAGGAAAAGACGTTTTCTTTCTCATTTCAGAGATAAAAACTGCCATTATTTATTGGACAATCTTGGGCATATAAAATACCAACAAGATAGGTTGGTGTTACATTTTAAAGCTATAATAGCAGCGAAAAGGATAATGCAACATAGGTCCTCATGTAATGGAGAAGCAAGAGAGAAGAAAGCTTTATTCAAAGAAACACTATACATATATAAAAGGTAGTTCGTAAAAAACAGAATAGAAAAGACTTATTGATCCAAGAAGGCAACACATCTCTCAAAATATAGTTTTGCAAAACATCACATCTCTCTTGCACCCTGCAGGTACATAATCATTGTTATAACTTCTTGACCATGTAAAGGCCTGAGAAAGGCAAGGCTTCAAGGCTGCTTTTTCCCTGGTACCCAGTAGTATCCAACGACAGGTGGGTTTCAGTGTTTGGAGTAACTTCATTTCTCACTATACAGACCAGTGCTTAGCTACACATGTAACATTTTTTACCTGAAATATGCCATCTTTCCTGTTACTAAATCCTGTTTTTATATTTCATATTTACAAGAGGACAGAACATACACACAGATCATTGCTATGGAGCACCTCATGCTCCAAGACCATGCAGAAACCTGCCTGTCTGTCCACAAAAAACAGGCACAGTACAAAAGCAGACTGACATGTCTGATGTTCAATGTGAAGCTTGAAGGAGTGAACATGTTATCATATACTGCAAAATTTAAAAGTGACCTTACTCTGTTAATTCTCAGCAATGCTATTTTCCACATTAGCAAGAATCCAAATTTGTCAGGAAAATACTGAACCATTTCAAAGTTGTGCCCTTATACAGAATGAAACCTTAGCTTCCTATCTAATATAGAGCCACAATACTCAGAAATATATAACACTCACAGTAGCATTTCTAATGGCAGTCAGAATGTCAATTGTGTTAAGGCCACCCAGAGGGTCAACAGATTCTAAAGTTCTTCCAAAAGTCTCATGAAAAATATAACAGATTCTGGCTCCACCACATCTGAAAGAAGAAAATAACAACTGAAGTAGCAAATAAGAAGAAAAAAGCAAACATTGAAAACATTTTTACAGTTGCTTGGATTCAAACATTTTTTATGTGTTATAGTTCAGTGTCATAATAATGCCAGTGAGAGCCACTGGGTCAACCTAATCACTCAGTCAATATTCCAGGAAAACATTTGTACTTACAGCTCCGAAGTCTCTATGTATTTTGCTGTTCCTTCAATAGTGTTACAATATTCTGTGGCAAATTTGGTGATCAGCTGCAATAAAGTAGCACTCTTGTCTTCAACAGGTTCCCCGTAGCTGTTCAGTAGAGACTGGTACTGGGCAGCTAAAACATTAATTCTGGTTTTCAGTTCTGGCAAGCAATCCCTGATATGATGCATCAGCAATCTAAAAATATAAAACAGTCTTTTCATTAGAAGGGAGGAAAAGTTTCAGCTTTATCATCTCCATCAAAACAGAGGAAAGACACAAAATAACCACCAAAGGAAAACATTTACTTGGGAAAACTACAGTAAATTCAAAAACTGAGTTTCTGAAAACTACAGTAAATTCAGAATTTGCAGCCAGTTTTCTTTAATGCATTACTGTACAGCACCAAAAGAGACATTAAGGGTAAAAAGAAAGGTTTGCATATATGTCTAACACATCAGTTTATATCTTCAAGTAATACCTGTTCAGTGTTCTAGCAAGATACTTGGTTCCATTTCGATTGGCAAGGGAAGGGTATTTCTTTTGAAGAAATCCATACTCGTCACGAATGGAATCAGCCACACTCTTCTTATTGTTAATATCCAACTGACTCCTGAAGGTAAAAGGCAGAATTACACACTAGTTAATGGATGCAAAGTAAAAGTAATTTAGACTTCTGCTTTTCTGGATGGCACATTTAACAACTGGATTTTGCTTTACAGATGTAACTCACCTTCCTCAGACTTTAAAGGTTTTTATTTGTTTCTCTATGTAGGATAGTCAACAAATCGATATTGGAGGCAACTATACACAGAGTAAGCAATGCTCTTATCAAAACAATATGAGATTTGACCTAAGTAATGTAAAAAAATAGAGCGAACAGTACCACAGCCAGATGCAGTAAGGACTAATATATACAGGATCTGTGCTGGATCAGAGCTAACATGAACAGCTGACCAGAAGCACTCCTCAAGCTGAGGGACAACAGCAGAAATGGTGACTCTACAGTTCTTTTTGAAGTGTCTCTACTCCTCTCTGGATTAGCAGTTGGTTGAATGGAAGAACAAAGGCTTTTGAGAAGTGAGAAACAAGCTTCTCACTTGCTTATTCAGAAATTTATTTCAACACTGTCACCTTATTCATAAAACTACATTCATGGCTAAAAAAGCAGAAGCATTACTTCATATTAACACAGTTTTAAAATTAGCACCAATGTGCCCACACAGACCTATTCACTACTCCAATGATGCCAAGTTTGACTGGAATCACTCTTCCCATGAGCACATCCATAGCATCAGTGCCAGCATCCATGAGATCCAGCTTTGTGATAACAGCAAGGGTTCTTCGACCTACCAAAAGGAAAACACTCACAGGGATGTTCTGATTTGATCAGAGTAACTAAAACTCATAATTCAGCAAAGTGGAGAATTAGTGACCTAAATTCATTAAATAGGTAAATATTGCCCATCTAAACCAGTAGGCTAATACACACAGGACTTGTCCTCTGAGACCTTAATATTTCCTGAGCTCTTGGTCTGAAACAAAAATGCGCCAAGAACCTTTTCTTTAAAATATAAAACTCTTTTGGAATCTAAAAAAAAAACCTAGTATTTCAGTAAAATCAGTAAGTTCTTGGGTCTTAAAACTTTCATGTGAGTGTAGCTACTTCAGTACTGTAGGTTCCCACTATATAGCATTACTCCTGCAGAACTGCAACATGGTCTGCAACTCTAGACCTTAAAGTTTTGGAATTTTGGGAGGTGATCGAAAAGACACTGTCAATCACTTTTGCAGGAGTTAAATAAAAGGGGTCTGATATCTTGAACCAGGACAGTTTAACTGAGCAGACTGCCAGAAGAGGTTTTCCTTTAAGGTTATGTCGCAGACAAGCCAAAGCAGACTTGGAGTTTGAAAACAATCAAGAAATGTTCATTTTATGGAAAGAAAAATTTGAGGGTATCAACATTAAATTTTAGCCTAATTTTCATATGCTTGTTTTCCAAATGTATTATTCCATGCACTTTCAAATCACACAGCACCATTTGTTAGTCAATGGTACTGACAACATTTTGCAAAAGCAAGAAGCGGGCTCAGGTAAATATAAAATTATAATCTTCCTACCCCATTAAGTCAGTCAGTTCTCCCCCATAAATACAGGGCACCAAAAGTCATCCTTACTAAAAGTCACTAAACTTATAGCTAGACAGTCAATTACCAGCTTCAGGGTGGCATATATTCTCTACCAAAGGAAACAATGCTGGACAATAAAGCATGAAGTTGCCCTAATCGACCACAGTGAACTACTAAGACTCTGAAAATCCCCAACATTCTTAACATCATTCGGCTGCTGCTAACACAGAAGTGACTCCATGACTATTAGAATAGTTACTTGGTCTGCTGGCAAGCCAAAAATCTATCAGTTATTGATTTATCCCAGCATTCTCTTGAGTTGCAGAGACCGCAGCAAGAAGTTTTTAAGCAAATATAAAACTTATATTTTCTAGGAAATGTGGTGACATTAACTTTTCTTACTATATTTTGCTCAAACAGCATCAGTTTTATTTTAGGACTGAGTTTTAAAAAGCAGTTCAATTAAAGCTTCCAGTTAGCCTTGGTGCTTACCATCTGGATCCACCTCCCGAGCTATTTTCAGTGCTTCGGAAGTGGCCATGTCTGTGTTAGCAGCCGTTACTGCCAGGATAATGGAGTTAGGGTTGCTGATGAACTGAAGGATGAGCTCTCTTATTTGAAGTTCAATGTCTTTAGGCTGATCACCAACAGGCACCTAGAGAAAAAAACAATATGGAACTGTTCAAAATTGTGTCTTTATGCCTACACGAGGCTTGGTGTGCAAGAGCCACCTGCCCAAGTGGCAGAGTGGGGTGTGTATATGTGCATGGGCAGGGAAAGAAGACATCTTGTCTTCTTCATGTCTCAGAAAATTATTCCATACATAGCCTGAACAAGCAGGATCTGAACACTTCTCTCAGGATATCCTCACTTTATACACCTTCTTACACAAAATACACATAGCCACTCCTAGAGAATCAATGAGGAAAATATTTTCCAAGTTGCCAAATACTCATCTATCTGCAGGTACAACTCTGAGACCTGGAGTGCTACCCCTTCTACAGAAAGGAATATGCAGCCCACACACCTACTAACACTTCTATGTAGAAAGAGGAAAAGTATAAGCAAATCTATCTCTGACATCAGCAAAGTGCATCAGAAACCCAAATCTTACCCCAGAAAACAGTGACGCATCAAATTTCTATAACACTGCTTAACCCCGGGAAAGCACTTTATGTAACAATGCAGAACAATGACAAAGTGTGAACAGGCACACCTGGTTCAAAAATACACACTGAGTCAGAAGAGGAGCATTCTGCATCTTACCTTTGTCATTCCAGGTAAATCCACAAGAGTCAGATTTACAACATTAGATGAAAAAATCTTAAGATGAATCGGTTCAGGGCTGATCCCCTAGAAATACATTAATAAGAAGTAACAATTACTGCCCCGGATTATTTAAATGCATAATTTGAAAATCCAAAGGCTGTAGTTTCATACTACAAAGACTTTCTTTCACCATGTATCTTAAAACACACAACAAGGAAAAAAAAGCCAAACACATCTGTCAACCAATTCTTTTGTCTTTGGCAGCAGCCAATTTTGGAATTACACACAAAGCCAGGTATGTAGAAAAATGAAAGCAAGTTTAACTGAAAGCTTATTTTTGCACTTTTATTACAGCATCTTGAAGTAAAGTAACAATTCTGTCTTTTAGCTGAAGTAATTTATCTCATGAACACAGTGAAAAAATCTCAAGATAACAAGCAGTATTCCTGTGTTCTTCATTAGAGCAGTTAAGTACTTTTCACTGCTAGCTGCCAAAACTTTAAGAAACGTTTAAGTGTCAGGAAAATCAATAGCAAGACAACAGGTGGACAGTACAGGATTTACCTTATTGTTTCCCGAAATCCTCTCTGTTTCATTTTCTATCTCCTGGCGAATTTCATCAAAATCTGTATAGATCTGAAGGAAGAAAAAAATTAAAAGTCAAAGACAGCATTCACTTACTTAACTGCAAAATAATGTTCTCTCCTCCAATGGATGGTGAAATACTCTCTAAGTATACAGAATATGAAAAAAATATTAATTACTATTAGCCCTTAAGCTAACAGGACTCATCAGTGCTAAAAATTACAGAAATTGGTATCTAATCTGTTCACTAATTCTGTGAGATGGCAGTTCCTAGCACTTATAACCAAAGTCAGACACAAGTTATTAATTTGTGTCCACCTACAGCTAATTCCAAACACTTTATTCCATTTTGAGTCTTGTTATAATCCTTTGAAGTTAATAAGCAACATATAGCATAAACCACTTCTCATCTTGGAGAGGACAAAGGGCAGTTTTATTTTCAAATTTTTCCACTCTTGTAAAAACTGTTCTCCTGCCACCAATGCAAAAACGGTTTGCACAGAGCTACCCTTGCACTGGTTCCCTCTATATTCCTCTCTAGCTTTCCTTCAATTCCTATCACTACCTAGAAGGTGAGGAAATCATTTTAGAGTAATAAACACTTATGTAATTTATACAACAAAAAACATTACCAACAAAAATACTACTTTCTCCAAGCCAGAATTAAGATTTGACTCTCTTCCTGAAGTGCTAGGTCATCTCAGTTTCTGCTAATTTACCTTGATGCACATGAGGCTCTTCTGTCTTTTTCACAGCTTCCTAATTAAACTCTGAAGTAGCCAATTCTTCAATGGACTGAAATTACTTGTGCTTATACCTATCCTTGTCTTTGTGACGTCCTTTCTAACTTTGGCAATGCACAAAATAGAATAATCAACAAAATAACCCCAAAAGGGCTATGATAACTCAGCAGAATCAATGACCCACACAACAGACATTTTATGTTTTTAGAAGTTTTCTATTCATAAAAAGCACAACACAAAATCCTCAATATTCTGCCATTTAGTACAGCAGGTATAATGCCAATAAACATCTTCTTTTCACAGAAGTCAAGGGAAGAGATAACAGAATTAAGTACATATACGTTAACATACTTATGACACTGCTACTTCATCAAGAGAGTAAACATACCTTATTTTTGGTATGAAGAAATTTACCCCATTCTGCAGCATCTACCTCTGAAAACAAAAACGGATACATGAGAAAGAAGTAGATGTTTCACTAACATTTTTCCAAGGCCTGCTCATTGAAAACTAAGAGATTTTTTTTTCAAGCAGGAAAAGAAAAATTAGTTAGCTTCCTACAGTTAGATGTTAAATAGCTCAGTATAAATAGGCTTATGATTCTGTCTACTGAAACACTGCACCTCACTACTATGTCTAATTTGTCTCACACAAGGTCCACCTTCCTGCCTATGACTGAGCCAATCACCTATCCTACAATCTTTCAGAAATGGTCTTGTTCACTAAATGTCAGCTTGTAACAGAAAACAAAAGAATTATTAGGAATAGCTTAAAAACCTAGGGGGGTAAAAAGCTAGCTTTTAGCATCTTTTTTTAGCTTTTAGCATCTTTTTTTTTAAACCATGCAAGTGAGATCAAATTACAGCTGAAAGAAAAAGTTAGATAAACCTGTAGGACTAAAAGCAAGCAAACAGAAAATACATAAAAATTCTGCATAATGAAGAAGCCTCAGGGGAACATGCCCCTTCCCAAATCTGTCAAGGACCAAACATCTTCACTCTTGTCAGTCACCGCTGAGGTCCAGAATTACTTGGGGACTACGCAAGAGTAGTCCCAGAAACAGCAAAGGAGGTTTTGTTCAATTCCTGCTTTGTAACATATGCAGCAGTTTGAGTCACATTGCAAGATTCCACTTTCACTATTAGGTTTTCAAGTAATAGTGGCAAGCTCCATTTCCAATTCTTTGCTTGCAGTCATTTCCTCTGTGCTCCCTGACACAGCAATCTGCTCCACAAGAACTGTCTACAAGAAATCTGGCCTTTCGGCAAACACATGGTTTACCTACAATCAAGTAATCTTTCAAAATCTTTTTTTTTTAACTTAAGCTGAAATTTAAGAAAGCTCATCAACAAAGATTTTTTTTAAGGATTTGGGAATTAAAAGTGCAGGAAGTTCTATGAAGCAGCAACGGCACAGAAGAAAAGCAAAAATCATCTCATTCTAATGCAAAAAGGTCAGAAAACTGAAAATCAATTAGATCACAAGACAGCAAAATAATCACCACAGTAGCTGAAGTGTAAAAGGAAAAGTGTAATCAACAATTATGTGGCATGAAATGTATGCGATTAGTGTATATAAGCATGCACTTCAGGTGTGGGGAGAAAAAGCAAGTGGATAAAGGCAACCTTTAGCAAGGTGTCTTGGATTTTTCCATGTAGCAGGGTCTGCAGTTAAAGAGAAACAGCATTGAATGGCGTTTAACATTTTTAATCATATTTAATATAGCATTTCATTCACTTTCAGTACCAGATTCTATTACAAAGAGCATAAATGCACGCAGACAGATGTGCATGCTATTCTAGTATTGATGAGAGTGTGTAACATATTAGCAATATGCACAGAAATAAGACCTTAACTAAATACATATAAATGATGCCTATTAATCAGATATTCTATCCAACAAAGTTTGTTTGATGATGACTATTATTGCCATTAACCTGATTCCAACAGCTCAAAGTATTTTCTTATCTAAGCACAGAAAACAGCACCATTGGGCTTCACAAAGCTGAACTTCTTTGGCAAAACGTTTCCTCATGGCAAGAACCAGGAAGAGTAAAGAAACGTTTGAAATGTCATTAGAAGTAGTGTTACGTATGGGAAAGAAATCTGATGCTGTGCATCAATATTTTGAAGACTCAATTAAAGAATAACATCAGTTCTAAGAAAGATTTAAGAAGCAACAACATATGCATTACCCTTCTCAATTTTTAATTTTTTCAATTTATGGAAATTTCGTTATAAAACCCCCCCAACATCTTATTGAGGGGTTGATGAATTTACAGCTCTATTTTCCTGTGATCTCTGTACAACATCCTGAAAGTGCAATCAGCAAAAAAAACTGGTGAAGATATTCCTGGTTTGTGCCTATTTGGTACAAAATTCGGGTAGCACAACAATCACCAACTCATCTGTTTGAAAAGCATAGTTCATCTGGACAGTTGATGTTTGCTCAAAGGTGTGTGTATCATCAACAGAAATATGATTTAGATCAACTGGATGTGTTAAGGAAAAATTTTTAAAACAAAACTTTCATCCCTATTGCTCTGCAGGCACATGAGCTATGAAGAAAACATCATTAGGAAAAAGTTTTCATTTGTATTCGTCAGTCAATAGGCAAAATGATGTACCAGTCTCCAAAATAAGTGCAAAATGAAAGGATTCCTCCATTCCAGGTTATTGAACAGGTTTTATTTCAGAGGAAATAAAGTAAATAAAGTAATATGAAAATAAAGTAAAATAAAGTAAAATGCACATAAAGGAAGAAACTACAGTATGTTCAGTATTGCATTGCTCATCTCCTCTTGAAAATTGAATCTAAGGGAGTAAAGAGAGGCCTAAAGCCAGGAAGAAAAATATACAGCAAGATACTGCCACTGTTACATTTGGGAGATATGGACCAAGCATTCTCTGGTTATGTCCCTCCTCAGGAGATGATTTCCTTCTCAGACACTGTTTTAGTCTTAAATGATTCTCCTTCTAGTGGCATGGGAATTTGCAGCCAGGTACTAGGCTTAGTTCTATGTAGAAATATTTTTTTTTCAGTATTATCTGTAAGCTTCTTAAAATAAATATTAAAAAACCATGCTTGGGTCAGAGATACTGCATTTTAACTTGCTAACACCTATGGAAAAGTTTCCCAATAGATCTCATCTAATGGAAAGGAGTTTTTTTAGGAAAGGAGGAAGGAATTGCATTTCTCTAAATGTAACAATGCTTGAGGCAAGAAGAAAGTAGTTTTAATTAGTCTACATTCAGCAACCCACTGGTTTCCATGTAGAATTTTTTTTTATCATTCATTTAAGTAGTCAATCAGTCTTCCCTCAGTTATGTTATTTTTTGGAAGGTTTTCAGGCAATAACTTCAGAAGAATTAATCACCTGATTACATTAAAGATTAAATGCTAGACTAAGGCATGAAGAAATGACACTTTGGTCATGACAAAATCCAGTATTACACATTATAAGAAATTACTATTTATTGTGAATAAAGCAACAGTCCGTATTTTTCTGGTTTTCCATATCCTGTAATAAGTCCTGAAAACCTTAATTAATACACACATTACTTGATTTTTCTCAGGACTGCCTTCCAGCAAATTGTTCTTTTTATGTCCTACTCTGTAACACTCCTTTAAGAAGCTCAATACAACACAAAGATGACTGAATTCAGTTATTCATTTATCTCCTTCTCCTTTCTAAAGCAATAGAAATGTTATTCATTTCCAATGGCAGAAGTTGCTGGGAGTCATAAAAGGCCACCACCATAGAGAATTTCCTGCAGCACAGCAATGAGAATTTCCCAAGTACTAACTGTTGTATCATTTTTCCCATCCTTGACACCAACTAGACTGCAAGCACTTTTGAGGGAAAGCTCTTCTTCCCTTGAGCTTCTACAAAGCCAACCCCAGTGAAGCAGGCCACACTGTTTGGGAGCTAGGGGTAGGAAGAGATTCCTATCTGAAGTAGAGAGAAAAAGGCTAACAAAACAGTGTTGGTTTATCAAGCAATGGATCTGTATTACTCATTCCTGTGTTCTGCATCAATTCTGTCTGTTCAGAATTTGAACAATGTTCAGTTTCCTATCTTGGAACAAATGGGAAAAAGGAACATATATTTGGCCACTGGTACGCTCTCTCCGATTTTCCATTTCTGAACTACCATTATAGGTCTTCACTGCAAGGCCAATTTAATAATTCACAAGACCACGTCCAGTTCTCTGATAAGCACTGCTTCTCTTGCAATTTGATCAGAGAACACCACAGTATGGTATCATCACATCAAACACACCATATGTGCTGAATCACTAGATGCCAATAATAAACAGCAAAAACATGATGAGAACATTTCCTTCACATCAAATTACACACATTCTCTATAGAATGTACTGATCAGTCTGTTATAAAAATACAGAACTTCACATTTAATGGAAAATTTATCTTTGGTATTTTCTGACTCTCTTGATTTATTGCAGTGATCACAGCAAAAAGGTATCACTTGCCCCTCCCTAAGTGAATAGCACAGCAGACAAAAGTGCTTTGTGTTAAAAACTGGGAAGCTTTCTGGATGCCAACACTCCAACAGAGGCAAAATTAAAGCTTATAAGAACCACAGAGTAGCAGCTATTTTGAGATGGCTGTGTTAATATGTAATACCAGTAGAGCAAGGATTAGGATGGACACAGGTCACAATCACAAAACAGAAGACAAGAGAAGAGAGAGCTGTATAAAATTATCTGTGTGCACAGAGTTCAATGCCAGCATTCAGAAAGTAGCATGCCAAGACTGATACCCTCTTGTCCAATATACAACTTTTAAAGAGGAAATCCCTCATCTGGATAAAATCCTTTCCTGCAAGATTATTTCCCCCTGCAAGACTATATCCCAAATCCATATTCAACCCTACCTCAACATCTACCTCACCACAAATAAAATTACCTCTAAAAATAGACCTCTAATGGCACTTATTACAACATGACACAGCACAGCTAGGATAAGAGGTTTTTTCTTTCCAAGCTACTTCATCCCATCTTCTCTTACAATTGTAACACCACAATCTCAACATAAGCTAAACCAGATCAATGACAACACCATTTAGACCACAATTTGCTTGAATTTTGGAGAGAAGAGATATTTAAAATTCAACTGGTAAGTCATAATTTCTGTTCTTACAAAATCTCTGTTCTTAACAAACAACTCCATATCTCTCTCAGAAGAGCAAGATGAGATTATAACATCTACATCTTACAAACTGATTGTTTTCCCCAAAAAAATTTAAGTGAGCATCATAAAAAATAATTTAGTCCAACATCCCTATGAATTTTAAATTTAAAATCCAAATCCCCAAATCAAATGCAACCTAAAACAAAAAGTCTCTGCCTTGACTTAGAATACTCCAATTACTAAAACCTCCTTTTACACCTGTAAAGATGCAAAGAAAAACAATATAGTATTTCACCCTACAACTCAGAATTCAAGCGTTCTGAGAAGTTCCAGAAAACTATACACTGCACAGTACAAGCAATACAAAACTGCATTTAAAGACATCAAATGTGCCATTTCTAAAAGTTGCACAGAGATTGAATTCTCCATCCTTCAAGGTTTTCAGACCACGCAGATAAAGACCAAAGAAACATGGTCTTGACTTCTGAGTTGGCCCTGTTTTGAGGAGATTGGACTAGTCGTCTCCTGAGATCATTTCCAGTCTGAATTGTCCCTACGATTTCTCATGTGGTTTGCATGCCAATTGCTACGAACCCTGTGTTCTTGCTTGTGACAGTAATTAAGACTGGAGCTTAAACGTTTCTAACAGTATGATATGAGTAACTGTCCTTCAGAAATCAAAGGCCATACATGTTACAGGAAAACAAATAAAGAACTTCTGATACCTTGACTTACTATTGGTAGAAACTAAGAAAAATTTGAACACAGTGAGAATTAATATTTATAGTCCCAAGTTTATCATGCCAACAAAAGCCTGTGCAGTTGTTAGTGTCTACATAAGAAACCTAATATTTATCTTACAATCAGAGGGTGGCTATGTCCCCGCTGCTCCTTCCTAAGATCAGGAGCATTAGGTGGTACAAAATGAGCATTGAATCTCCCAAGGGACAACTGAGATCACTTTCTTGATCTGCTGAAGGATAAAATAGAAGCAGTACAGAAGACAAGCTTCAAAGTAAAAAGCTACAGAACATTTAAAGTGTTGTGCTTGATGCACTTGGAGTCTCTCAGTGCAGCCCAGGAGGGCGGCATCTGAAAGCTACAGAACATGTCAATTCAATCGTTTGCATCTACTACAAGTTTCTTTTCACTTCTCCTCCTTCCTCTTCATTCAGAACTTACCTGTTTCCTACCCTCCTTCTAGAAACTCTCATACTCATCACTCCCTCAATGAAATACCTTATTTATACAGCAAAAGGGGAGGGGATGAAAAATACACAAGAAAATCATATTCTCTACACTCCAGACAATTATCTTTACAACTTAAATGCTTTCATTGGCCTGTTTTTCTCAAAAGACATTCCCAAGAACAGGAAAGCTTAAAACATTAAAGGTATTTTGAATATCCAAAAGATTTTGACTTCATGACATTTGCTAAATGGAAAAAAAAACAGATGGGACAACAGCTGTGTTTTCTTCCAAGCAAATTTTAAAAAAGCTTACTAGAGTTTTAAGATTACAGCAACTGATTCTTCATTTAGAAGGACTTGAATTCTCCTTCCAAAAGGCAAAATGCATTCTTGGATCACACTTACCATTTTCATCTCCAGCTCCTTTCCGACCATCCTCTGGGGAAACGTGCACCAGCTGCAGAATAAGGGGTCTCCGGGTGACGACTCCAGTACCTCGTGGGAGCAGATCCCTCCCCACAAGACTTTCCAACACAGAACTTTTTCCACTGCTCTGAAAAGTGGAATACAGCTACATTACTTCCTGAAACATAAAAATACTGTGATATTTTAGTTTGCTGTCATCTGGCCTGCAAACTGCACTCTTTTTTGTCCTCTGCTACAGAGTGCCTGAAGGAGCACATGACAGACTCCCTGCAGTGACACTGCACAGGCGCTGAAGGACACAGGGACACAGGTCTGCTACATGCCATTTACCATCCAAACCTGCCTGGGATACTCAGAACAGATTTCTATCTACATGGTTTTTACCTCTTGAGGTTAAACTAAACTCATAATGGGTTTCAGAAAAATTAATCTCCTATTTAACACTTTCTACCACAAATATCAAACTCTCCAGAAACATTTCTGGAAAAAAATGCCTTTCTTTATAATGCTCAGAAAGAAATTTAACATCTTCTACTATGTCATTTTCTAATACCTTGTAGTAAAACTGCCTTGTAAACCGAGGAATTTAGCCCTCTGTTAGTATTTGTTAGAATTAACAGGGGCTGGCTGTATTGATACCAACAGCAGCCATTAAACGTATATTAACAATTTATACTTGAGTACATTATGCTGTTAAAATGTTATATTCCTCTCAGTTTGACGTTTGGTTAGGTAGGGCTTTTTTGTTTGGGTTTTGGGTTTGTTGGGGTTTTTTTTGTATAATGTATGGCATCAGCTTAGTAAGTACAGACATTGTTTTACACCCTAAACATAGAAACAAACATTGTTTCATGGCATCTCACACTATATATATTTAAGTATTTACATAACAACAAACTTTTTGTAAAAAGTTAAGAAATACTTAAAGGCTGTGAAATTACAAATACTCTTTGAGAGACTACATTTAAAATGCCCTCCTGCAGGAGGTTTGTATAAGATCCACAAATGGTCCAACAAGCAACTGTGAAAACATGGGTTTTAAAAGTGATTCCTGACAAATACCATATGAAAACTAACAACAAAAAATAGGCCCAGCTATGTCTCTCTGATTGTGAAGACTCTGTCTTTTTAATAACAATGTATTAAACTCTTCCAATTTTCTACAGCTCTAAGTCAACATAGCAATGCCTTGACCAAACTTGCCCTGACACTATTGCCACCATCTAGGAAATGTTTCTGTATCAATGCAACTACCAAACAATTCTCTTGTTTAAAAACCCACAAACAAGAAAACAAAACCAAAAAAAAAAGGAAACCAACAGATGCTTCTGACAGCTGGAATGTGTATTATGTAACTGCTACAGAACCTCCACTCAGCCTACCAGTTCTGAAGTAACAGATTTGAGACTTCAAGCAAATGATGAACATACAACCTAGAACAACATGATATAAAAGAAGTGAGGAATACCCTTAAATTTCACAAATTTAGTGACATTAGGTGACTTTTCTAAAACTGAAAAATAGATCAGAAGTCAAGCAACACACTCCTATCAGTACATTTCTACTAGTGCAGTAAAACAAGACATGAATATATTATAAGAGAGCTTTCAAACCTATTGAAATAGGGCTTGTATGCAGAATGACAGAATAAGTATTAAAATACAAGGCCAAAGCCCTAGAAAGTTTGAACAGCAACAAATGAAAGCCATCTTCCATTGTACCACTTTATTGTATACGCTTTATGCCACAGAAAAAAAAATGTTTTAATAAAAGTATCATTTGTCTTAATAGGCAAATAACACAGCAGTGTAGATGATGTATATTTTTCAAAGTAAACCTAAATCACATATGACAGCAGTGAGATCAATGGTCTAGAAAGACTTGGAAAAACAACAGGGTCAAACAGAAACACGCTCTTATTAAGATTTGGTTTTCCTTCAAAAGACTCCCCTAGAAAGTTATTAATAATTTTCTTCATCTGTCCTTCTCCAAACCAACTTTGGGCACCTTCCCGGTGTAATGGATGAATATAATGTAATTCGTGTAAGAATTATATAGTAGTGTAGAATAAGCTATATTTGTAAGAGCAAAATAAAACTAAAAACTGAATCACAGATAGAAAAGACACAGATCGCTTGATTACATCATTGTAATATCCAACAAAAGCAGGACAGCTCAAATAAACAACGTAATAGACTTAGCCGCAGCGGAGATGGCCCTGTCTAGGGAGGCACCCAAGCTACAAAGACCCAATAAGCACCCTTGATTAAAGATAATCAAGGCCATGGGAAAAATACACCTGAGTGCCCTGTTTCCTGTAAACTGAGATATACAGGATACATCTCAAAGTCGCCTTCCCGAAAGCCAGGACATGCTTTCCTCAGAATTCATCACCTTCCAGGATATGGTTTTGACCAGCTCAACCGGTGAAAGAAAACTACATGAATATGCTGAACGACAGGAGAAGACAAAGACCTCCGCTCCGGGCTAAAAAAACTGTATAAAAACTGGACTAACCAAAGCTGCTTTGTGAACATTGGGGGATTCGGAGCCATAGAGTTCGAAGCATTGTTTTGTTCACCTGGTGTCGACCCCAGGCTCGACGCTGTTTCTTTGCGATTGTGGCTATAGAGGACCGTGTTTCGGTCGCAAAATACGTATCGCTTATTTTAATCGTGTCTAATTCGGCTTGATCTCGTTTTTATCCATAACACCTGCAAGCAGCTTGTAACAGACCATTGGGCACTGAACTCTTACCAAATAACTTAAGAACAACCTGAACCAAAGCATGACTAGGTCTGCAAGCCTCCCTGAGAGAGCTTCTGTTCTGGCCCACTTCTGAGGAACTACTGACATTCGAGGCTGTGAAAAAAAAAAAACTTCACAGAGACTCTCAACAAACTTACTTAAAACAAGTGAAATGCCTAACCAAAAAAATGAGAGATGACAAAGGTTCATCTGTTGCAATGGAAAAAAACCCAAAGAATACCAGTGTTTCACTTATTAAAAGTATTTCAAACATTAAGAAGCATCTGGATGTGGCACTTCAGAATATGATTTACGGGTGATTACGCTGGGTTGATGGATGGACTGAATGATCTTGAAGGTCTCTTCCAACCTTACTGATTCCGTCGTCTCTTGAGCAAGATGTTCTTAGGCATGGGAAAAATGATCACTCAGTCTCAAAAGGCTGGAGATCAGACTTAATCTAAGTGGCTTCTCATAAACATGTAATCCAAGCACACATGAGATAGTAACAAATAGGTAGAATCCTTATCAAGAACCTCACCACAAAAGGAAACCAAAATCCATGGGACAAGCTGCTGCACACTGCTACTCTTAAGTCTTTCCAAAGGCAAGGTAATGCAGGAAGCTAAAATTGGCATACCAAGCTATGTACAGAAGCAAATCACTTTGTCTTACATCACTTCCAGCTACCTCTGGATGGAGAAGGAACAATCTGGAGCCTTTGCAAACACACTAAATGAAACATTACAGTACTCCATGCATCAGGAAATTCTTTCAAATTGCATTACACTCCCAACTAAAGCAATCTCTTGTTGGAATACAATTATCTAATGACGCACTTCTTAATCTGGACTCCTCAGCATCCATTACCAAGAATTGTCCGGGTACACGGTGAGGAAGGCAGTAAACACAAGGCTGATCTTGTTCTGCCAGTGGGAGGAAGCAAGGGATGTGGTTCCGATAAGAATACAAAGTCAGTTCAGCCAGTCCTTCATATAATAGATGTAGACAGACACTAATACTGATAACCAAAGGAATTCTTAGGAATGAGTCTGCAGAAGTATAACACTTGTTTTGTCATTTCATTGAAATGCTCATCCCAATTTTAAGCATGGACGGAAATCCATAAATTCATTTCATGAAGGGTCAAAAAAAAGCTTTAACAAACTAACTTTTCACAGGTGATGAGGCAGATTTTCCCTCTGGACCCTAATACATGATCCTAATTTGAAATATATATTAGCTGGGATATCTAGAGGAACTTAAAAGAGGTTGCTCAGAAAAAAAAAAAGGAGGGCAAAAATACAGGAGTATCTTGTGCCACTCCTTTAACCTATGTGTCAAACTACCATGGCAGAGTGTTTTACACTCTGCTCTGTCAACCACCATTAATCTCACAGAGAAACACCTGAGTCTGGTGGATGGCAAAACCATTTTATCCCAAAGTTCTAAGATAAAAAGAGATGATGCACACAGGACCTCAGTATTTTGCATCATATGTACTGTCAGAGTATGTTGAAACCTTATCAGCATTCTCACTGCATCTGTAAAACCTGTATGTTCATCTTTGGTTTAGATTAATCTGAAGATGATGTTGACAATCAAGGACAAAGGGCAGTCACCGGAAACAACTGGGCACTGATACTACTAAATTTAAAAGCTGCAAGCTTTAAGAATTGTGATCCACTCCAAAAAAACAGCACCTCTACTTTTAACAGTCCTCATGAGGTTGCTTCCCTATCCTTCAGTTCTTCTTAACTTGTCCCTGCATGTTTCAACTGTGTGCACTTAAGTATCAAAAGGCATTTGCTCCCATCCATTACACTAACTCTTAAGAGAAAAATGTGGGTTACAATATACTGCATTACAAACCACAGTTCTAGGAATTCAGAAGTAGCACACAGCAAGTGCACGATTTTATAATTGTTCAGCTTCATTAACAGTCAGAGATGTTATTTTCAAAAACACTTTAGGGCTGCTGACAAGTCAGACTGAAGAGACTCCATCTTGAAAACACTCAAGTAACACTATGAACAACCACTCACATTCATCCCATCCATTTACTTCACTGGCTTTTTATTCTATTGCCACATCCCCCATCAGCATGACTATTTTAGGAGTCTTGTGCCCTACACCAAACGGAATGCAAAGATGTTTTCTCCATATCAAAAACAGAACCCTGAGCCAATCCTCTTGCACCACTGAGTTATTCTCCACTTTTAATCCAGTATATAAAGACAAAGGCCTAGGAAGACCCTGAAGGAGAAGACCAGGGCAAAAAAAGGATCAAGCGCCTCAGCCTTGTCGATATTCACTGCCCCTGGATCGCCTGTCACAGTCAGCAGCAAGCCTGTATGTCCCTCATTTCTCTTTTTCCTTGAACTCCTGAGCCAGTGCTGGAAGTTCCTGCTGCCTTTGATGCCCCTACCAGTAGCAGTGATTTTTTCAATGCCATCTCTGCCTATGAAGGCAGGATTTAACATCCCTGAGCGAGCTTGTCCTCGTTTCTATCTCCTCACAGCATGAGTCTGCTGTGCTGAGGCTGTCATCAGTATCCTCAATACTGCTCTCCTTAGACCTTCACCCATTTTCCCAAGCAGGTGTATGGACTATTGCTTTGTGCTCCATGAGGCTGTCCTTAAAGGAATGCCAGGTCCATTGTGATTCACTGTCCTTTAGCTCATGGGGTCTCATCAACTAGCTCAGTAAATAAGCAAAGTCCGCTCTCACTCATGAAGTCTATGAAGCACGATGGCAAATTAACAGAATGCTCACCTGGAGTCTCACTGATGCACAAGAATCATCAAATTTCTTACAGTCACATGCTCAGATTGTTGACTGTTCTATATTTCAAGTATTTTTAAAATGATAATGGACTTGAATCAGCTGCAACAAACTTCAAGTCATCTTATAAGAATCCCCTGCCTACCTTTGTATACCTTTAGACTTCATAATGTCTTTGTGGAGCCAACGCACGTTACATCATCTGTGGGAAAAAAACCTTGGTAAGGAAACTTGTCCAATAAACTACCGGAAAACTTCCAAAACAAAAATCAGTTGAAAGAAGTGCAAAATTTAGCTAATTGCTTTTGAGCAGGGCAAACTGCTAAGTTTTTTGACTATTTCATCCAATAGGGAAAAAAATGCAAAGAACTTCTGCAACACAACACAGACTTATTACAGGACAGCACAAGAAAACAAGAGGCAGTGATGTCAGAATTCCCTATGACTTTTGGAGTGACACAATGCAAATATTCAATAATGACAGTAAGGAACTGTGAAGTAAGAGAGACTTCTCAATGAGACATAACAATTCCCAAAGAGTTCTATTAAGCAAAGCAATGCATCTGCTTTGACATCTGAGATGAAATGGTGGCAATTTTGCAGTTTCTGTCATACAAGAAGGATGAAAGTCCTGCTGGTAAATCCTGCTCTTGGCAATACATACATATAGTATTTCCTAAATTTTCCTTCTATCATTGGGAAATAAAAGCTAATGCACTTGTGCTGGGATCTCATCCACGGGAATATTACTCACATCAGTGCTTTAAAAAGTTATTTGCAGTAGCCATCCTAGAAGAGTTTGGCCTATTATAACTAAAGAGCAACAGATTTTTTTTCTTTCCTCATTTTACAAATACAAATTATTCTGGAATAAAAGGTGAGTATACAAGCAATTTCAGAGCAGTTCCATAAAGGTACTGCTTTGGATGGAACAGCTATTATAACAAAATTTTCCTATTCAAACTAGGAATGCCCCAAGCTAGGCTGGTTCTAACAGCTAACAAACTTTAAAATTTAATTACTAATCAAAAAAGAATGTGAAAGCTATAAGCAGGCCAAATGAATTCTTTTAAGACACTGTTTGAAACAAAATAACACTTCTAAAAGATGCAAAAGAGACAACAGGCTGTTCCCCAATCCGAGAAAGCAACAAAACCAGCATAATACATTACGCATTGCAAAATGCATGCAAGATCTTGTCCAGACTACAAAACTGTTGCTCCTGCAGGGCATTCCCTATTTACTTGAATAGAAAGCTCTCCTGAATAAGTAAGGGAGAGACTCAAAGCAACAGGAACTACCTCCATATAAAACAGCTTATAGTAGTAAGGAATGCCAAAACTGGCACAGCTCAGTCAAAATTATTTAGAAATCCCACATTTACACCATAACTGTAGACACATGCCAAACAACAGTGAATGCAGCAACGATTAGCAGATGTTTTCTTCCTCAGTACATCAATCCCCAAAGCCCTCCCATAATTCACTTAAGAAAAAAAAAGCCTCCTCTAAGTAGAAACAACGTACAGACTCTCAGTTACATCATGGAACTGTGGTATTTGAAGATTGACATTTGCAAGCCAGATATCCTGACCTCACATAGTATTGTGCATACTGCTACATTCATGACTTGCAGTAAAGTGAATCATAACAAAGCCAACTTGCATATTCAAATTTTAAAAGTTCTAAACAACAATATTATTAAAACAAATCCAAACCCCAAATCTCTAAGTTAGTCAACCTTCTGGCTACCATACAAACAAATCTTTTCCAAGAACTACACAGATTTTTTTTTTTCTCTCCAGATTGTGAAAAACAAATGCCTGTGTTGTCTTTTTAATGCTCTTCCCCTCGATCTTCCTGAAAATGTTTTCTTTGCACTGCACCCCCTGGACAACATACAAGATACACCTGGTCTAATTAAAACACCAGTTTTCCAAGAAAAAAACCTGCCAATCACAAGACAAACAGGACCCTTGCAGTAAAGCATCAAAACAAAACATAAAAACAAAACAAAAAGAGAGAAGCACAAGACTTCTTTATCCACATCCTTCTATATAACTGTGAATTCTGTGTAGACTCTTCACTCTTCCAAAATAACCAGGCATTCACGAACAATAAAATCAATAGCTTCTTCTAAATGGTGTTTAATAATGCTTTCATATTAAGAATCATAAAATGCAAAAATGCAGGATCAAGTTATAAGATCTATCATTTTATTTAATTCATATGAAGTCTACAGATAGAAACAGTGAAAATGCCATCCTTTCTATCACAGAAACCTTCAGGACCCAAAAAGTTCAGCTGTTCAGAAACACAGGGAGCTCATCAGAGAAAAGAAAAAGCTCAACACTAAATGTTGTTTGCACTCTATCATATCAGCAGCAACATTTATATTATGTCTGGTCAACATAAACATCTAAATTAATGTCAGCCTCACTTTGCTGCTTGTCTGAAACAAACAGCAGAACAGTCAGGGCATGACTTGACAGGAGCAAAGGATGGCAAAAAAAGGGAAAACAGTTACACCCAAAACCAGAGACTGTAAATGTCAGATATGAAAACAAAGGGAAAAAAACAAACTCAATCAGGAAGTTTGCAAAACATTTGGGAGAAAAAACAAACTGTCCCCAGCTAGCACGGAAGAAATGCTCTGGTTACATTCTCTATTCAAATGTAGATAAAAATGAATTTTTGGATCTGCCTGAATTGCCAGTAAAGATCCTTGGACAAAACAAAGAAAAATCAAACCAAACAAACAAACCCCCACAAAAATCAAACCAATAACCCAGCAAGAGAGGAAGGAGGAAGATGTGGCTGTGCTTGGCATGGGGTTTTCCTGGTTGCTTGGTACTAACTGGAGTTTCCCTCACCTCAAGCTGGATTTTTGTCACACAATGAATGAGTTAAGTGGCTTAAATTTCTGTTCCCCTGCCAAGGAGAGTCACAGAAGCTCTGCAGAGCACCTGAAGTTTCAGACCAAGGTGCCAGTCTCTCTCAGATGGGATGCTTTCATAGCATCTGCTGGATTCATCTCCTTATCCCATTAGCCAGGACTGTACATTACCTTCCCATTGCTGTCAACTTCTTAACAGCCAAATTTGCATTCCAGCTATTTATCTTACCAAAATATAAACTTATACATATTCAAGTGCTCAGGCTGTGACCTCAGGTCAAGAAACTTTCCACCTTGCAATAAAAAGTGGTTTAGCATTAGCATCAAACGTGATACTTAAACCAAACGGTAAAAAAATAAAAAAAGAATATATGTAATGCTCATCTATGAGCCAATCCCAGGGGAACATCCAACAGAAATCTACACTAAACACTGCAAAATACACCTCCCCATTTAAAGTCTCAAAATGGACAGAAGATTGAGCAAAAGTATTCAATAAATGTACACATGAAAGGTCACTCTCACTTGGGAATTCCATCAATTACTACATCAATTTCACTACAATGTCTTACTTCAATTAGCATTACCAAATGTAAATAAAGCCCACAAAGTGTTTTTATAATGTTAGTATTAGAAGAATTTTGCTACAAAGCTGACACTAAAGTCTGTATATAACTAGGTTGATGATTACTATAAACTCCAAACTTATTCCAAGAACTAATGGCACAAAAAAATAAAGACAATTCATTTTTACCTACTTCTAGGCATATATTTTGTTATCTGGCTGGTTTTCTTAAATTTATTCTAAATCTTTTGCCCACTTTCGCAGTGTAGGCATTTAATTGTTGTGATACCACCAATCCACACAAAAGGCCATAATTAACCAAATTACTTTTTTTCTCCTTGCCTCCTTTTACTGTAGTTTTAATGTGTTTGAATGAGGCACTTCAATATCACCTTGTTACCCCATACAGATACAGTGCAGAAAGCATTTGTACAAACCAGAACACTGAGTATTACAGTATTATTGAACAAATACTTTTTATATCATATTCCTAACCCGGACATGTGTTGTTTTTTGGGGTTTTTTTTGCAATTCAGTCATACAGTTCTAAAAATGGAAACTGGAATACTGAATTGGGGAAAAAATAGAACACCTATCTGGGAATGGCAGCAAAACCCTGAAATGGTGAATAAAAATTGGCAGTCTGAAGGTGTCCTCTGAGTTCTAGCAGCACAGTCCCAAGTTTTCTCAAATGACCCTGTACTAGGATACAGAAATAACTTGCACAATATTTATGGGGAGAATGAGAAGGAATTCTCATACGACTGAGTGGCAGGAAAGCCCCTACAAGTACAAGAGGCCATCTAAATGTGCAAAATTTACTGAGAAACAGTTTGCAATTAGCACCAAAACTTATCTAAAAAAAGGAAAAATGACAGCACTTCAATTGCTCAGGGCACAAAGGAGGTAGGAAATGTATTCCAAACAACACAGGTGGGGGAAAGGGAAAATATTCACAGCTGAATTAAGGCTTACAAACAGATTCTAGTTCTACACATTCTAGAAAAGAAAGAATTAACTTAAAGCACAGAATAAGAAGCGGAGAAAGATATAAGCACAAAAAACCAAAAGGGTAGAGGAGAAAGAAAAATAAACAGAAAACTACTTCAAAAAGCATTTCCTCTCCGTGCTGAATATGTAGAAAGGTCATTTTAAAAAACCAACTGGCAAATTAGAAGAAAAAAGCATAACAGAGAATTACAGAAACCTTAACTGGCAGCATTTGCTTCCTACAAGAAAAATGGAGGTGAAAAATTCAAGACTGTTTATTGTGAATATTATTCAAAGAAGAAAAAGCAAAGACAGCATATGCCAGTGGGTACAGATACATCAGCTGTGTGAACAAACTTAAAGGCCACACAGCACTGCACAAAGAAACAATATTGTCTGAAAGGCACATTTAAAAAAAAAAAAAAGAAGCAAGCTACCAGCAGCAAAACTATCATCCCTAAGGCCATATGACACATGTCCAGAAATACAGTCTCCAATAAACTAACTTTAAATTAATAGATTAATACCACTTTATTTAAACTAAAACAAATTGCATTAAATAACCATCTTCGGAATTACTATGTCAGTAAAGACAATTTTTTCTCCCAACAACCCTGACTAAAACCAAAAAACCCCAAGATACAGCTTGCTAGATATTTTATATATTTTTTTTCTGGAGTCCATAAAGGACTTTGTTTTGGTATGATAGGAAATCTCATGCTAATTCACGGGGGTTCATAAATATCGTGAATACAGCACTAAATAGATATTGATACTGATGAGGAGACTACTGAGGACATACACATATCAATACTCACACTATTTACTTATGGAAAGTATTTACACCTTGGAAAAGATCACTGGAACAGAGTTGTTTAAAAGTATCTTTTAAAAATGCCACATCAATATATTTCATAAAGTGAAAATGGAAAAAATACTTTTTTAATCTTACATAGAAAAATGTCATTGCATTTACATACAGGGCTGGTGTTTTAAGTTATTAACAAAAATCCTAAGTACAAAGTACTTGGTATTGAAGTCCTTGGTAAGCAAGCTATTGTCAAGGAGCACAGCACATTCAACAGCTATTCAAATTCACAGAAACAAATGAGAGATCCATTAGCTTCAAGTTTTACTTCTGTTTAACGCTTCATCTTCTACTCCCCTGTGACTGCTGCAGTTCTGGTCAGGCATGTTCAGCTGCCAAAAGTTCTGCTGAAGAGCAGCAACCCATTTGAAGAGATATGAAAGGGTCTGAGCTATCTTCGAGCCCAGGAGCATTACCGGGCTCACAAGCACGTGTTACAACTGTTGCAGCCAACAGTCGCGGGCCTCGCCTCTCCCCTTCATTCCCCATCACCAGCTAAGACAAAGAGTCCAACGGCACAAGAACTCGGTTTAAAGGACAACCATTCATGCCTGCAAGATGCCGTCCTGCTACCACATCCCTTTTATTCGGCCCTCGCTGCACGGCCGCTGTCGAAGCAGGGAAGCCACAGATCGAGCAGCGATGGCGGTCACGCTGACGCACCGGGGCGGCTGCCGCTCCACGGGTCCCTCGACGCCAGCCGCACCCTCGGTGTGCGGGCCGAAGCCACGGGAGACGGGGACACCGGCCCACCACGCAGCCCAGCGCAGCTCCTCGGCCGCTCGCACCGCTCCGGAGAAGCGCCAAGGGGCGGGGGAGCGGGCGGCGCACGAGGCGCTCCCAGCGCAGCCGGGGTGAGGCAGCGAAGCCGCGGCGGGCATGCGAGGGGGACGCGGGCACCGAAGGCGTCCTGCCCGCCCTCGCCTGCCGCGTGCCCCCGTGCCCTTGGCGCAGGCAGCCGCGGGTCTGCAGCGGCGGAAGCGCGATGGACACTCCGACCTTGCCCTCGGGGTGGTGAACGCCCGCGCCCCCGCCCGGCCCGCCTCACCTGCGTGCCCACCACCACGATCTGCGGCAGTTGGATGATGTCGGCCCCCACCGTGTTGAACACGTCCTGCAGCTTGTTAATGACGGGGATCAGCGCCTCCATTGCGGCGGGCGAAGGGACAGGGCGGGCGAGACGTCGGCAGTCGATAGACACGACGGGTACCGACGGCTCCCTCAGCCGCCGCCTGCGCCTGCCGCCATCGGCGCCGGCCCCCGCGCACGGCCCGGCCCCCGGCAGCCTCTGCGCGCCCGCCGCGCGCACCGGCGCCGTCGCCGGGCACCATGGGAGTTGTAGGCCATGGGGGCTGCCGGGGCTCCTCCCGGCTGAGCCGTGTTCGTGGGGCACAGTGGGGTCACTGTGCTCCTGTATCACAAGGCATTGCCGGGTTTTATTACACAGAATCACAGAACTACTGAGGCTGGAAAAGACCTCTGAGATCATTGGGTCCAGCCTGTGGTTGAACCATCCCCGTGTCAACTAGACCAAGGCACTGAGTGCCACCCCCAGTCCTTCCTTAAACACCTCCAGGGACCGTGACTTCACCACCTCCCGGAGCAGCCAATGCCTAATCACTCTTTCTGTGAAGAAATTATTGCTAATGTCCAACCTAAATCTCCCCTGGTGCAGTTTAAGACAATGTGTTCTTGTCCTGTTGCTGTCACCTGGGAAAAGAGCCAGACTCCCCATCTGGCTACAGCCTCCTTTCAGGTGGTTGTAGAGAGTGATCAGGTTTCCCCTGAGCCTCTAGCTGGACACCCCCATCTCACTCAGTGGCTCCTCACAGGATCTGTGCTCCAGACCCTTCCCAGCTCTATTGCCCTCTCTGGGCCAGTTCCAGCGGGTGCCACAAGTATCACGTGTGGGGCAGCCAGGCCTCATTCTGCCCAGAGACATCACCAAGGAAAGGTGCTGAGTGGCAAATCGCCAGAGTTTCTGCTGTCACAAAGCTAGCAGAGCAGGAAAACGAGGCTGCTGGGGCAGGGAAGAACTATAATGAAGATCATTTCTGGGGAAGAACAGAACTGGAGATCTGCTCCTACAGACTGCACAGTGAAAGGAATATTCTTCCATTTCTGTTCACATATTGAGAATTGCAATGGACACACGTAGAACAGCTATATTTATTCTGTTTGCTTTCTTGTGGATATTTTTTGTTTTGCTGTGACACTCTTGGATAATCTGAAATTCTGTAACTTAGATGTGTAATAATAGGTTAGGTTGAGGTGTCTTAGGAAATGGGAAACTGTGTGAGATCTAATACTCAGCTATGTTATGAAAAGAGATAGAATGAAACCAGAAGATGACTTGTGATGCGAGATCACAACAAATAAGCCGTCTCATCTTCAAACATCTTTCCTTTGAGTGCATTTTCTGGAAGATAAATTATGAATATGCTGGCACTGAGTTAATTTGGACTTTGTTCTTTCTTGTAAGCAACAGAGTAAAAAGGCTTCTGAAAGTTTCGAGTTTTGGATGGCATTAGAATTCTTGTTCTGTACAATTTAGTCTTCTCCAGTCTTCACATCTTGAAAACTCAAATGTCAAAGGAAAGAGCCAGGATATGTGTTCTTATTTGTACAGCTTTTCAACAAAGCTTCTCATTCTTGGCCAAGCAGTTTCACACTGTTTGTCAGAGGGATAATATTTTGTGATAAAAGCACAAAGATGGCTAAGCAAATTGAAACACTTCAAAATTCAGTGTATTCAGCACAGAGTGAAGCAGTTAATGCGTGTAAAATTTTGGGAGCAAGGTCCTGAATGACTGGTGAGGACTTCCTGTCATACAAACATTATCCAGTGGTTTCACCCATTAGCTCTCAGCATCCTGCAGCCAATGGCTCCCAGAGATCATTAATACCAAAAGGCCATTTGGCATCCACCTCTCCAGCTTCCAGGACAAAAGGAAATGTTTCCCTGACACAGCAAATAATCTCTTTTAAAGGTTTGCTGTTCTCTGTCAAGGCTGATCTCCTCTCCTTCCTAGAGTCCCTGGAAGGCAAATAAGGAAG
>WBND01000932.1:0-50229 GCA_013398595.1 Tychaedon coryphoeus
AAGACAGCTACTAAAAGGAGACATTTTTTCTCCTTTGATGTAAAAATTCTTTCTGCATATCCTGCTAAAGCTACAGAGTGGCTATCCCTGATTTATAAAACTATGAGATTTCATTTTAGAAATAACCTTTACATAAAAAAAAAAATGTACATAGAAACAAGATTTCTCATGAGTTCTCTTACAGATAACACTACTGGCATAATTAGATATATTATCATATACTCTTCTGTTAGAATTATCTCTTACTGCAGTTCATGTGGGGCTGACTTTAGTACCCCACATGGAAATGCTTTCACAAATCCTGGAAATCATACACTACCAGATAATGATGACAATGACAACTGATGTGGCACTCACAGCAGTAACCACACCACTTTCTGCTGGTGTTTTGTCTCCCAGATTTAAAAATAGCTAAACTCCAAGAGAGAGACTTGGAACTCTGAAGCAAGCACACAGTTAATTACTCTGATTATGCAACACAGAGAAAGTTGTCAGCTAAAACAAGACAAAGCTGCTCCATCCAGCACCAGAGCAAGCCAAATGAACCCAATGGCCACAGCCATGCAGTGCTCTCAGTGCTGCCCAGACACCTCCTGCGGGTAGGAGTGAAGCCCAGGGTCAGCTGAATGGTGAATTTCAGACAGAAACCAGCTGTGGTGACTCTTGCACACCCACATTTGGGTTCTGTCCCCGACACCGTGCCAGCACCGCGGGCTCAGCGAGAGGAGGCAGCGAGCTCAGGAGAACCATCCCACAAATCTCATCAGGAGGAGCTGACCTGAGGCTGCTGCAGCCACACAGAAACAATCTTTAGTCTGACTCAACAAGCATTCAGGATTTCCTTCTGGTATCTCCTACCAGACATTCTAATGTAGCTTGACCTGTAGAGTATGTGGGACGAAAAGAGCAAACACGCACAAGAAAGGAGACAGAAGGCAGAGAGGACAGAGTAAAAAAAAGCAGCCAACAGACTTTACAAGTTCATCATTTAAAATTGCTCTGTACACTTTTTTATAAGCAAACTTGAGGTACAGGAAGAATGGAGCCTGAACATGCTATTTCTAAACTATATACAGTCAGAAGAAAACGCCAAACCTTTTTTGTTGAACAAAATAGCTCCAATACTTCAATTTTAGCAAGAGCCACAAATGTTCATGATTCATCTTTAGGAGACTAAAGGGCAGCCACAAAACTAAAACATTATTCTGAAATGCTTCTCAGTACTTCTACCATAGACAGGAAACACTGGAATGAAACCTGACTAGAATTTATATTTTTTTCTTCAATTTTAATCTTCCTGGAGCTTGGATAGGCTGTTCTATAACCCTGAAATTCCACATAATTTTCTAACACCTTTCATTTTTGTCTGTCTCAGCAATACCCTTTCTATCTCAGCTAAATCTCAAAAAAAAAAAAATGACCAATACATGCATTGGTCACAGAGAGAATGAGAATTCATACAAAACAAGGTGCTGTTATGAAGGAAAAAATTCATCCTCTGAATGATTCAATGCTGTTCTGACTATTCAGGTTCACAGATGTGTTACAGAAACACAGACTTTGTTTATGCATATATAATATTAGAGCACATAAAATGTTTATTTATCCTATAGTCTACTCATGCTTTTTCTGGGTGTCAGCTTAAGCCGTGTCTTTTTTTTTTTTTGGCAACTTTTACATAGCCTTGTGTTTATAAAACAATATATAAATAAATAGTAACACCTGAGAAGCAATTACATACCAGACTTGTGAAGCTGACTGAATAAAATTGAGAATGTGGCAAAAATCCTATAGCACTATATTGGAAAGACTCTCTTCAGTTTAGACCCCAATTTCTCAAACAAACAAACACAACAACCAAAAAACTCCACTGTAAACAACTTATTTTTATCTTTGGCATTGTATAATAGAGCCTGATACGTTGATTTCACTTAAAAGATGCATTTCATGTAGAAATTCTGATGTACTAATTAGTAGAAAATAGGTTAAAGTACCATCATTTCATGATTCATGGATCTGGCATGGATTAGGCTTCTGACACCCCATGCATAAATACACAGCCACAGGCATGTTTTAAAGCCAGTTTGCTACAGAAGCTGAGTCACCTCAAAGGAATTTATTAAGCACTTCTTAACGAGTATAACATTTTGATACCACCATAAGTAACGCTGTAAAGCGGTGTCTGAGAAATGCTGCTAACAGTTTGATATACTGAAAGATGTAGAAATTATTATTCAATCAACCCCTTTCCTTTTTAGCAAAGGCTAAAGGGAAATTGGCATTGAAACTGAAAACCAGGCAATTTATTTTGTAAGTTACTGACCATAAGCTTAGTTATTTAACAGGTGAATGCCTGTTGGTTAAGAGTGTGGGATACCTTCATATGATGAAGCAACACTGTTGGAACAATAGTTCCCAAAAAAATATCCTACTCAAAAGTGTGTCCTTTAAGCAAGTAAAAACATTTTCTAAAATCACAGAAAATGCAGCCAGCTCTATTTTAAAGCAAACAAAAACTTTCCACTGGGGAAATCCAGTAGTATTGAATTAAATCCATAAAGATACAAGTTGAGTTTGCATCTAACTTCAAGCACTAAGAAATGTCTGCAGAGAAATGCAGTTAATCCTGTTCATTCAGTTGTGCCTAAGTAGCTTGCTAGAGGAGGACAGTGACCCTGTGGTGTGTGTCTTGGTGCATGCACGTGTGAACTTCCAGGGAAGAGACACTTGGGGCAGATGGCTAAGAATAACCTCATCACTGACTATTTCACAGCTCTGCCAATTAGTGATGAACTAATGATGGGGATGGGGGGTGGAGATAAGCTCATAAACCAAAGCTCAAGACCAAATTCTGGATGTTGCGTCCAAGCACAGTGAAAATAGAGTAATTTTCAGGCCTTGTTAAATAAAAACAAAGTGTATTTGGAAATGCCAGCAGTGGAGAACACTGGCATTACTGGTGTCTGTAGACTGTGTTACTCCTATGGCTTGAATTTATGTAAAAAACTTTTTCACTTACTTCTATTCTTCAAAACAGTGCCCTTTACTTTATAGCAAAAAAAAAAATATATATTTATATATTTATATATATAAAAAAACAAGGCAAATCTAACTAAATTTTGCTGAATGCTGATTTGGGCATTTTGGGGATAAAGTACATTTTGCAATCTATTGGCATAGGAGTAGAGTGACATAAAGGCAGTAATATATTTTACTACCACCCTCTTAGTTATCATGCCTTATTTCTGACCCACAAGCAAAATGTCAGGTGCTCTTTCGTCTGCACATGGACTAATTTTCACAAAGGCAAAATTTTATGTACTGCAACAGCAAATTTAATTTTTATTTCTGGATTTTTTTTTTCTCCCCAGAGAAGGTTCAATTACATGGACAAAAAAAAAAATCAAATTTCTCAGCCTCATATTCATTTTGTGACACCAAAAGAAGTTTTTTTAGCAGTTTTTCAAAGGTGCTTGACATTTCTTGTATTAGCTAAGACCATTACAGAGGATTTAATGCAAAGTTTTAAAATCTCTTGAACACATATGCAGAAGGGGGAAAGGGGAGGAAGCTGTGAAATTCTAAATGAAAGGAAAAACAGAACCATCAATGCTATAATTCTTGACCTTTCTGAGAGTTTTCAAGAGTAGAATATTTAATATATTGGCATATAATAATCTCTTCTGCATGTACTACCTAAATAACTAAGGAGAAAGCTGCCAGGAGTCCAGACAGTCCTTGTACATAAGATAAACTATTCTTTCTTTATTTGTACAGTCTCAGGTTTTTTTGTTTTGGTTTTTTTAAGAGTTTAGATACAGTAGTGCAGATTAAAAATATTCTGTTTCTTTTTTTTTCTTTATTATCATTATACTTTTGCTTATTTTTCTCCAAGAGTTAAATCAAATAAACCTCTTAGTTTGAGCAAAAAGCTTATTACTCCTGTTTTCAGTTGCACTCTGGTGGCATTAGTAATCCATTCTACGCCTTTTCTATTCTGTGCATTACATCCTCCACTGTTAAGTTTATGAAAATTCCTTGTTTCCTTGATGCCTCATCCATCCAGACCTGGGGAGCAGAGCCCGTGGTAGCTGCTCAGGAGTGCAAATCAAGCATTTCATGCCCAAAGCTATTACACAGAAATAACTGTCTGGGGTTGCATCATCAGCATTACTGCTGTAGCATGAAGGAGAAAAACAAAACAAATATTAATGGGAGAGATGGAAGGACAGCAATGAAACAAAAACTTGTTAAATCACTGCTGCTGATTTTCCATGGCCTCCCTGTTTCAGGGAGTTAAGCAAATCAACCCAACTATTGACATGCAGGTGTTTCATCTCACATGGACCATCATAGCACCTCGGGGATTTCAGGGGTTTGTCATACACGGCTGAGTCAACTAATTAAACTATTTGTTGCAATTAAATAGCATGAATACTGCAGAATCTACTCCTTCTCTCCTAAATTTCCAACAGAAATTTTCAAGCCTTTTTTTTAAATGCAAGTAATTCGACCACCTTGCCCAACAGATGGCGAAAAATTTCAGGTTTCCATTTAAAGAGGTCAAGTAGAAGTCTCAACAAGGACACAGCAAAATGTATCTGACATGCATAGCATAAAACCTTCTACTAGGTTTTCTGTCAATGATTTCTCAAAAATATATGTAATAGATTCNAGGACACAGCAAAATGTATCTGACATGCATAGCATAAAACCTTCTACTAGGTTTTCTGTCAATGATTTCTCAAAAATATATGTAATAGATTTATAGCTCTAATACATACCTTAGCCATGGAAGAGTCTAAATCTGTATAGCTTTCCCTTTTTATTACAGATTTGATTAGTACATATTCCACAAAATCCAGATCTTTTGGAAAAAAAGTATTCAAATAAGTGGTTTCAGTGAACATTCATGAATCCTCCCTTTTTTCTTTTTTTTTTTCATTAAGGATGACATTTTTGACACTATATTGTATATAACAGGCTATTAGCCTAAAGCAACAATTGGGTAGATTAGATTTTTAGTGAAATACAGAATGAAAAACGTGTGAAAAATTGAAATTACAAGCTTTTATTAGCAGGTTCTTTTCAGAGGGCAGCTCCATCTTTGTTGTACAATGAATCAACAATAATTTAGACCCTACAGCTTACATCAGTGTAAATTGAAAGCCATATCCAACATGCCATGACACTGAAGACCTCCTCCTCTAAAAAAACAGCTCTGTTTAAGCAAATATCAACAAAAATATTTTCCTTTGGGTTTTTTTCTCCACTAATACTGGATACTGCCTCTTACCCACCTTTTTCTTTCCCATGTCTGCTCCACCAGCAGCCCTGGGGTTCCCAAGTGGAGCTGGAACAGTTTCCCTGCCCATGTGGGACTTGGGACAGTACCTTCAACCGTCCCACACCATTCACCAAGAGCCCTTTGATGGCAGAGCATTGGGCACCTTCCCCTTCCCTTTGTGCCCTTGAAAAATTCCCCCTTCAAAATCTCAATGCATTAAAAGTTCACCATTGCCTTACAGCTCAGAATGCTTTCTCAGACAGCTCATTCTCTGCAAAAGCCCTGACAACTAAATCTTGCAGCATTTCATATTTCTCAAACTAAGAAAATGTGCTAGAAAATTCAGGAATACTATATAATATATACTACAACAAACTAGGATAACACAAAGGCAACATTTTCTGATTGAAAAAAAGCACTCTCACTGTAGATTTTTTTTTTTTTAATGTATCAGTGTCTTTTTTGCATCATGTGTGATTTTAATAAGGGAAAATGAATCAGTGGCTGATGGATGGACAGCACTCTCAGAAAGTTGATAAGATGGCAATGATACAGCCACTGAACCATGTCCCTACCATCTCATAACAACTTTCATTATAAAACAGACTAGCTTTAACTTCATAAGGGACATAACTGTTACTCTTTCTGGCAGAGTAAAAAGAAGATCCAGTATTTTTTAAGTTCCAAGTTAGAAACAGCAGACTTTAATTCACCGCATTTACACACTTAAATTTTCAACTTAAAGTCAACCTGCTTTCCACTGCAGAACAAAAACCTGTATTACTTTGCAGAAGGTGGCCACAATAACTCCATGTTGTCCTTTAATCTGAATTGCAAAGGACAATTGGTCAGCCAAGCAAAGGCCAATATTCTGGGCAGCAGACTCAACGTGAGGATGCTGCCCTGTTGGATAGGAGACAGCAAATGGAAGCTATGAAGTACAAGACACCACATCTCTTTTGCCAAGCAGGGCAATTCTTAATTAATCTGCAATTTATGAAACTCTCCATGCTCCCAGGAGTCCTCCCAGGGAGCCTTTGCTTGGCTGGTATCTGGGGAAGTGAAAAAATACTTCCCCTGGTGCACTGTGCCTATGGCATGACACTCTACAGCACACAGGAAAATAAGCACATGAGGAAGAAATTAATATCTAAAGCAAAAAATCCAAATAGCACCAGGCGAAAAACTAAATACTAAATTCTAAAGGAACTTCAGAATAAGGAGCCTGAACAAACATTGCATGGAAGGGGAGCAGATACACGACACTATAATGAGGCATTTAGCAAGAAAAGCTCTCCTCTAAAATCAAAGGCAGCAGCTGTCATTTGCTTTTAACTAAAAAGCCTGCTTTCCTTGACACAATATTTAGTCCTTTGCCTGAGCTAGTAATAAGGTATTTCCTAGAATTTGTGGTGTCACTTTAAACAACATCAAAAAGGAATGGGAAAGACTTTCAACACTAAATATATTTTTTGTATTTCTTTCAATTAATTTTTGAACTGTGTGCAGTTAGTCAAATGTAAACATTTTGCTTCACAGAGAGGTTCCCTTGAAGAAAAGTATCCTCTGACACAGGGAGGAATCACCATTATGCCAGATTAGATCCCTGGTTCACCAAATTATCCATGAGAGTAACTAAAACCCAACACAATGCAGATTTTTGGGTTTTAATCCATAAAAATGATCTTTATATCTCTACCATCACCTCAAGAGTGACCTTTACTATAAATTCATCTTCTCTCTTTTCTCCCACTTTGGAATTTCAGCTAGAACTGTCCTGCTGACTCATTACTCTGCTCCCCTACTGCTTGACTGAAATACTATTTTCAGTATCTTTCCCTGGGATCAGATTACAGCACATAAAGAATGCTGCTGCTCCTTTCTTTGCAACACTAGATTGAGTCCTGGACTATTCTCACTCGGATTCTCTTCACTAGCCTCATACTCACTGCTTATTTCCCTTTTCATATATTTCCACCGTTGTCAATACACAAATGTGTCCCTCTGGATGAATGCCATCTGGAACAGCCTTTTTGCATTGCTTTGCCTCATCAGCTCCAGCTTCTATTAAAATCTCCTTAAAATTGGAATTTTAAAATATAAATATATTTAATGTGAACATTACACTGCAATTAAGGCAATAAACTCCATTCACTTCCTTTCCAAAAGTTATGCACTGTTAACTTCAAAACCACAGTCAGCCTCAAAGTGTTTGAATATAGCAATGTAACCATTCTGAGCTAGTAAACCTCACCAACAAGAAAACATTGATTTGTAAACATTAACTTCTACATGGTCTGCACATACACTATAGCACACATATATATATGTACTAGTCAAAGAGAAAAGCATTCTCTCCCTCTGAGGAAAAACAGGACCCAACAACCCAACATGCTCCTTTCAAATGTTTCATTTGATTCAGGCTTGTGAAGAATGCCATCTTAATAAATGCTGATAGTCTGCTTTTGCAGAAGCAATCTCCTGGTTCCAAGTGAGCAGTTAGAACAATGTTTTAGCTCCAAACAGGAGGCAGGAGACAACACTTGGACTGCTGAAGTCAGTGCCAATGTTATGAACATCTCCACCAGGATGTACAGAATAGAGTCTGGTCAAAGAAACAGCGAAAAAATTTGAAACAATCCAAGAGGTTTCAAAAAAAATGACAGGATATTTTGTATTTTGCTTTTTACTAATGGAATGCAGCTTGGAAGAAGCTGGGTTTATCTCTATATCTTTTTAGATCTGTGTATCTGTTAGCTTCAATCTGAACAGAATTTACACCTCACAGAGTGAGCTATGATGGTAACACTGGAATAGAATCCTTTTCTTCCTCGCCTGCATACTTCTCCATCAACCTATTTTCCACCAAACTGCAGTCCAAGTTTCATCTGTTTTTTCCTAAATGCATTCCTATCTAGCCATGTGCAAAGCACTCTGCTCTCATACACATCTAAATAAATGCACTGAAAGCAGTGTACAGATATTTGCCTGCTTTGCTGAAGCAGAAAAAGATGGTGGATCTTTATCACAAATGTTTGTCATTGTTGTGGCACATCCTCAGTAACTTCTGATAGATAATGTACTTCACAAAGTGTGCTGCTATTTCATCTGCTGTAGATTTCCACAGAGAAAGAGGTTTGAAAAGTAATGACTATCAGAAAAAAAAAACATTAATAATTTCAATTGTTATACGTTAACCAGAATTATGTTTTAATACATGTGGTATTTTCTTTATAAATTAATGACATGTAAGATGCCTAATGAGACCTGAATGACTAAGGTTTTAGTTAAAAAACTGAACAACACACTGATGATAACAGCCATGTTATACCCAAATTCACTTTACAATATAACTTCTGGGGAGGGGGGGAAGAAAAGTAGACTGATACATAAAAATGCTTTTAAAATGTAAGTATCTACAGTAAATGGAGACGTTATTGCTGTCACCCATTGAGAAAACATTTTTGGTTATCTTTTAATGTACTCAATAAAACATGAGGGGGGGAAAGTGCAGCCTCCTAAGACACTGTCAGAGTGCCTTAAATTTATTCATCAGTGTGGATTTCATTTGTCCAGAACTAAAATCAGCCAAGGCTCCCAAAACCACAGGAAAAGCCCTGGAAACATTGTAATGAAACCTTAATAAATCTCATTCAAAAGTATGAGTTATCTCATTTATCCAACATGTGGTACCTTTTAGTTCTGGTGCTCCTACAGCTCAATCAAATTGCATCAGTTTGTCTAGACAATAAAATAACAATAACAACAAAAACCAAACAAAACAAAAAGCACACCCATACCAAAAAAACCAACCAACCAAAAATAAAAAAAATCAGCAGCCACGAACTGCTTCAGAATGACTCACTGGTGGATCCAGTGCATTGCAATTATGCAACCCATCTCCCCATAGTAAACAGGACAGCTTAGACAGAAAAGATATGTATGTTTATAGATTAGCCTAAACACGAAGTACAGCTCATCCTCACTAAAAATGAGATATATTGATAGTGTACTGCATTATTAGACACAAAATATGCCTACACAGATGGATCATTCTGTAAGTTTTCTTTTGAGAAAATCACCCCTTTAAATCAAAGGTGACATGTTGATCCAGCCTACAGGATTTCTGTCTTGTTAAGAAAAATCCTGATACTTTGTATACCATGCAAATAATCCAGTATTATGTGGTCCATAGCGTTTTTTCAGAATAATGTTCCTGAGACAGATTTATGACAAAAGCATCTACTTAATAGAACAGGGGGAATTCTGTATTTGTTTTCATTCATGTGGTCCTAATCAGGCATATGCAAAAAAATCTGCATCTAACAAGACTCCACAGTTTGACCAAATAGAAACCCACAGAGGACTAGTTAGTAGTCAGAAACAACTCAAACTTGATTTAATAACACATGGCCATTAAAGATTAGCAGCCCCACCAATTTGGGTGAATATACCCTGAATCAAGCCCATCTTCACTGTTCACACTGCTTCAGTCAGTGCAAGCAGAGAATGAACCACAGGAAAATTTAATCTCAGCTTTATGGATGTATTGAACAGCTAAATTTGTCTCACTAAAGCAAAATCCAAGATATCTATGGAAAACACAGTAGCCCTTTGAAACCAAGGGGTGTGCTACAAGCCAAGGGGTGTTTCTCTTCTCCATACTGTCTCCAGAGCTCTAAACAATGATTAAAAAGAAAAAAAAAAAAAATACAAAGGCTCCAGCCTGGCCTAAGACTTCTCCTGACCATAAAATTATACATTTCTTTTTCCTGTATGTCGTGTTCATACATGGCATGAGATGTGTACAGGAGGAGTCACATAGAAGAGTGTCTAGTAGTGTCTAGGTTTTAATTTGCAACTGCAAACAAAATAAAACAAAAATTAATTACTTTTAACCCATTAGAGCCCAGATGCATCCATTTACTGTCACTTGTTTTTTTGTCCTTTGCTTCTTAAAATTCTATTTTACTTTTAATATTTACTCAATTTATTCCACAACATGAATGCACTAAAGCTAATTTTTACTTGCATTTATAGCTACAATAATGAACACCAAAGAAATAACCTTTGTGCTAAAGCATTTCATGTCATCATATCTTCTCTTTTCTATGGGATTGATAATGTTTATTGACATGCTTATGTCAAAATTCTATATAGCTGGTGATTTTTATCTAAATACAAAAAACTGTATCAGTGCATAGAAAAACAATATGATTTTGCACTTTCAGTGACTTTTCTCACCAGTGTGTCTTTAATATTTCTAATATTTCTCTTACCTTTTTAAGATATAAAATCAATTTTAACGTATTTGGTTGTGGAAAAAAATAGAATTTTTAAACTGATGTGTGGTATGAAAACGTGTATCTTCACAATGCAGATTCAGAACTCTACCTACACTTTCCTTGTGTGAATAGCAGACAAAAATAAACCACTTTGGCAGGGATTTTGAACAAATCAGTGCCTGGTTTGACCCACCTATGGCTCCTCTCTTGGAATTGCTTTCCCTGGACTGCCTGCCATGTGCTATGTGGTAAGTAGTTAACTGGAAAGAGGCAATTACCTTGCTCTGGTCTACAGGAGATGGGAGAAAATGGCATTTCCCAGCTATGTGTAGGCAGCCCAGCCTCCAACCAGGGGTTAAGTATGAACTTTGATTCAATATAATTTTCTCAGCTCAGTTCATAATGACTTAAATGACTTTTTTTGATTTTTTTTTTCTTCTGCAAAAGCAAACTAAAGTTAAAAAGTGCAAGAGACCTTAGTGGAGAAAGGTACAAATGATGCAACTCAATTTATCAGCCTAATCCACATCACATGAAATCTCATGGATTGTATGTGGTGGCTCAACAGAGAACATCTCTTGTAATTACTTGCTCACAAGCTTCCCACCAGCCAATAACTATTTGTCTTAAATGACAGTGTGTAATCCTCAAACAGCTGAACCTTCCTCTTTTGATGAATTAATTCTGTTGATAAACCCTTTGTTAACATCTTAAGAGTAAATCCAGAAATTACACATCAGTGGTATATGGAGACAAACAGAACCCTACTCCAAAATAAAATTTCCAACTGTCCAAAGCACACAAAAACAAGTTGCATGTATCTCTATTCAAAAGCTATGGATTTTAATATTAATTACCTCTTTTTCAAAACTTTAATTTAGGGACAATTACATTAGATCCCTTTCCCTTGGGGTCTTCATGGCAAGCACACAGCTACAGAAACAAGAGCAGATTGTACATGGAGATGATAGAGGCAGTGAATACTTGTAATGAGGTCTCTAGCAAAAAGACACCCACTCAGCCTTCCACCCAAAAATGCAATCAGAAATAAATGCACAACTCACAAGTCTGCTCTGAACAGTGCCAGACTCTGGCCACCCAGGAGAGTACAAGTATTGCCATGAACCCCACAGCTTAAAGCCTCAGTGCCAAGAGAATATAACAATTTGTCTGTAACATGCAACATGTCTGTAGCACCCCTCTAATCCCATCACCCTTTCAGGAATAAGTTTTCAAGCTCTTCCTTCCTTCTCAGGAGACGACTACAGTAACAAACTGTTCAGCTACCATAAGAATTTGTCTTTCTGAATAGCTCTTGAGTTAAACTAAGTGCAGATAAAATTTTATTAAATACTCAGTTATATACCAGTCTTTATGTCTCCAATACACATATTTTAAAAACAGAAGTTACCCACAGATTGATTGGCAAGATCTTCTATAGTATGAACATGTCACAGAAAAATTATTACTAATACATTAATCATTAATATTTTTAAAATATGAACTTTAAAGCATGATAGTATAATTACATTTTTTATTTTAGCTATTTTTATTTTAAAAAAAGATATTAAAACACAACTTTTCATATATTTTTAGTGGGGATCTTTAAAGTAAAGATCATTGCAAAATTTTGCATGATGTACAAAAATTCTATGAGAAAACTCCCCTCTGACCAATGCCTTATAAGGAAGGATTTTGTGTGTTTATGCTCTCTTATCTGTGAATTATATTTAAGTTTTAAAATCAGAAAATGGGCCATTTTCTTGACCTTAATTGTTACACATTTTTAGCTATGAAATCTTTCTGATATTTTCTGATATTTTATTTATTTATTTATATAAATATATTAAATATATTAATATAATATATTTATAATATATTATATTTATATTTATTTATTTATTTATTTTATTTATTTATTTTATTTTATTTTATTCTGACATTTTATCGCCTGTCTAATATCATCTCACCCATCTAGCTTTGCAATGCAGTATTGCCTATAGCTTCTGTGTCTTGAGGATGGATTTTTCATTTCATATTGTTTGTTCAGACTTTAATGAGATTCTTAAAAGAGCAATCCCTTGGATTGCAATAGAATCCCCCCATAGATCAGTGGCTAGTAGGAAGTGCTTTGACATGACTGCTTTTGCAGAAAGGGAAATTTGTGTTCACAAAAGTACACTAGGTAATGAAAGGTGGAGGGAAGAGAAAAGAGAATGAAGCAGCAACAGGCACTCAAGATTATATTAAGTGCATAGCATCAGAAGATGTCAAAAAAGGAGAAAAAAAACACCAGAGAAATGTTACTAGAAGTCACACGTTAAAATAAAATTGTTTTTTCCTCCCTCCTTTTTAAGGATTCTTTTCCAAAATTACTGATAATGACAACTAGAACACACAGTATTCCACAAAACAAAAATGGGCAAATTGGCTTGAAATCTGTTAATGAGTTATACTGGTGTCTAGGATAATAAATTCTAATTTTAAAAACAAGAGAATTTTTTACTATCTTCTCTGAAATAGATGAATCCCCCTGTAAGAATCCCACAACTACAACCAGAAACAGAAAACACTTTGTATAGAGCAAATCTTCATATCAAAAGAAAACAATTACTTGGCTCCCCTCAATATACTTTTTTGGCATTCCTATTTTTAGACATGCTTCTGAAAACTTACATATCTTTTGAGGAAACAGAAATAATTAGCAGGATGCTGATAATAATTCACAAAATATATCTAATTACATTATTTTATGCATTCATTAGTACAAAATGTTTAATTTGGAAAAAAAATGAAAACTACCCAAACTTCTAGGCCACCTGTGGATTCAGCAAGACTTGGCAGCACAACAGAAACCACCAATATAAATCTTAACTGCTATGATCAGCCCTGTATTTAATGTCTCATGATACTCTCAAAACCACAGAAAGAGAAAAATGAGCAAATCCCTTTTAAATCTAACATTCCCCAAAGACAAGAGGAAAATGGTCTCTGGAAGAGAAGCTGGGGAGAATTAAAATGGTTGTTGGTACTTCTTAACTAGTAAGTTCCAGCTGATTTTCATAGTGCTTTACAAGAAAAACAAAACTAACATAATTGTAAGGGGTTTTTTATGCTTCTCTAACTTATCTTGCTTTCAGCATTTCTTATTAAGTGCCTATAGTAATACACAATATTTTATGCCAATAATACATAATTTTATTTACATGATTTCCTTTACATTTTCTTTACATAATGAATAATGTTATGACAGGACAATTTTAAATCCTTGGAGTAGAAGACATCCAGTTTCCTCATGTTTTCATTACTGAGGTAATGTAAGACTTATTTGTTTTTCTATCTATTAACATCGAAAGTCGAGAGCTGACCAGTTTACCAAAGTGTCAAGACAGATTACTAATTTGACTGAGATAAGCTTTATTTCTGAATCACAGATTTACTGAAGTAATTAAACTACTGCAATGCATCAGATAGATATGAGGATACATTAATTCACACCCTGTGTGTGATTTAGCAGATTGCATGTGAATACACCTTTACTTTATTGATTTTAAAATGGTTTGGAGCAGACAGCTCATGGCAATATCCAGATCAGACATGAATTTTAGCCTCCAAAATGCCTCAAACATGACTAAGCAACATCAAGTGCTTTCAGCTAGAGACAGGCCTTGGGTAATTATGAACTTGCTGGTAATTAGGAGCTGTCCAGCACCCGCTTGATCCCAGCTCAACCTTCACTGCCCTCCCAGCCAAGCTACAAACTACAAACGGGGGGAAAGGGGAAGACACCAAAGAGTCAGGTGGTGTCATGTAAATGGCTTAATTGCATTACTTGATTAATGGCTTGCTTTCATTTTTTTTGTTTTTAATTAGGATTAAAACATGGAGACAAATTTCTCTTGTTCAGACTTAGTTGTTTATTAAATCTTACCTACAGAGTGTTTTGTAACACTTTTAGTTACCAGCTAAAAGAGAGCAAAATGGAGGCGAATCTAGTTAGTTACATAGTGTTTTAAAGCTAAACAGCTTAATAAAGAACTAAAACCTATATTATTTACACTTTTGACTTAATAACTAAACTTTTGTGACTCACAGTGCAGCACTAATTATTTAGCTAAAAAATACTACTTGAAGTCATGAAGAAGAAGGAAGAGGACAGAAAGAGACACTGCCCAAGAACTTCCATCTTGTCCCATACCTATTCTAAAAACACTAAATTCAAAACCCTTCACCGCATGAAATCACACATGTGATTAACTATACTTATATAGTTAAAACTGTACTTATATACTTATAACTATATATAGTTAACTGTTTTAACTATACACCTGTGATTCTCACTCCATCACTCAAATTCAGAAGCCTTCTTCAAGGTCTCAATCAAAAGCAGTGTTCTCCTGTGCCAGAAAGCACAGAAAGCTCAAAACTCCCAGGCTTCTGGGCTCCAACACTTTAGTGGCGGGGTCTCTCTCTAAAAACACCTTCAGCCCAGAAATACCCACAGATTTCTGCTCTGGGCTGGGGATGGACAGCACCACAGCTGCTGAGACAGCAGAGCTGGCAGGGGCAGCCCTGGAGCAGGAGGATGCTCCAGCAGAGCCCCCAGCAGATGCCCAGGTCAGGTCAGGAGCGCAGCTGCTCGTGGCAAGGCTTCAGCTGACTCCGGGGAGCTCCTGGTTCCTATTAGCCTCCACTTAATCCCAGCAAAACCTGGCCCTGCAAGGCAATGCACCTGAGCTAATAAGCTCCTCCTGGATCCAAAACACAGGGAACAGGGGGATGAGCCAGCAGGAGCCAGCCTGGGTCCTGCTGGTGTGGAACAGAGCCAGTGCTAATAAGCTGAGCCCATATGACAGCTTTCATGCTGGGCTGGGCTGCACATCCCAACAGCGTGGGTATTTTCAGGGCTTTTTCCATTATCCACTGTTTTCTTGCTGACTGTCTGGCATGCCACCACACTAGTCTGGCCCTAAAACAGCCAACTGTGAGGGGAAAAATATGGAAAGGTGTCCTGCTCCTGGTATTAAAGAAGAAAGATTTGGACATTAAAAAAAAAAAAAAAAAAAAAGTTGTTTTGTTGTTTGTTTTTTTTTTTCTGTGATTGTGCATTTCAGCATTTTAGAAATTCCTCCTGCCTGTAGCATGCATTAAATACCATTTTAAAAATAAAATACGTGTAATACTCCAGTGTTTGAAAAATATGAAAGGCATTTTCATTTTATGTTGTGCTTAAAGTAATCCCTATGTTAAATGAGTTTATATAAAACATGCCCTGGTGAATTGAAAACTTTCCTGTGAGGAAATATAGATTTTGTAGAAAATTTATCACAATCCTCTTATTTCTAAGATGATAAAACTGTTAAAAACCTGCCACAACTTATTTTTTATTTTTACTTTGGGGAAATTATAGTGTGTTTCCTTTACCGGAGTACAAATCTTGAGCTAAGTGCAAAAGATGTGCCAACTCATCTTTTAAATCTTATATATCTGAGCTATAAACTTTGTTGTTATTTCATGTTGAAGTTTATCTAATTAATGCCTAGAAACACAATTATTTTTGCAATAGATTTTAGAACAGATACATTGCTGTTGTTAGTCATATGCAGCTAAGTTCAAATTTATACTTTTTTCCCCAATATGAAATTATTGTACTGCATGCTTCACTGCTCAACACTCCTATTTTCATCATGTGGTGGGGGTAACAAAGAAGACTAAAGTTGTTCAGAGAAAAAAAGTTGTTCAGTTGGCCTCAAGTTGTTCCAGAGAAAACTCAGATCAGGAATTAGGAAAAAAAATTCTCCACCAGAAAGATTGTCAATAATTGGAATAGGCTGCCAAGGGAGGGGGGTGAACCCTGAAGTCTTAAATACCATTCCTGAAGGTATTTAATAGATGTATAAATGTGTCACTTATGGACGTGGTTTATGGTGAACACAGAAATGCTTAGTAATGGTTGGACTCAATGATCTTAAAGGTCTTTGTCACCCAAAATTATTCTATGGTTCTTTGATTCTCTATTTTGAAAGGAGACTAATACAATCTAAAAGCAAGTCCCTGTGGAGAAGTATTACAGAAATGTATAGCATATGCAACATCCAATCTGACTGAAGACTTTTTGAAAGGTCCCCCTTTCCATCAATCACAAACTTAAATCTAAAATTCAATAAAACTAAACTCTTAAGGGCTAAAAAAAAAAAGGGTTGTATTTTCTTCGTTTTGAGTGTCGCACTAAAATTAATATTATACGCAGAGTCAGCAAATTTAAAAAGTAATATCAACTTATAAACTGCTGGAAAAAGTATGACCATTTATGTGCAAAAACTGAAATGTTGCTATTAGGGCAAAGAACACAGACCTGCAGAAGACCAGGGAAGCAATGAGGAATGACTGAGCAAACCTTGCAGCTTCCAGCCCTCTGCTAGCATGTTTCTTATTCCAAAGTTATTTCATTGTAACACTTATAAGCACTTCCACTCAGCCTACAACAGGCAATTTTGATACACAAGGAAAAGCCCCCCTTAAAAGTCAAGAGATACTCCCCAGTAGTTTTATGCATTCTCCTTTCTGCCACAAGGTCTTTTTGAATTAAATAAAATTCAAAAGAAAATCCTACAGCCAGGGGAAACAACTATAATCTATGCAGACAGCACCACAGAATACATAGAAAAATTGTTATAAAAAGGATGTTATATCCCCTCCCTTGATAAACTGTGAGTGTGGAGTGTTCTTAGACTGCAGTTGAACCAGTTCCATTCCTGAAACATCCTGTAACTCTGTTCTGTCCCTTTACAATTCCTTAAGACTTAAGAGTAGATACTGAAAAATAAGTATATTATGACAGTGATTGCTTTAGCAGTTACCTGCAAAATCAGCATTACCTTCCTAATTTCCATCTACCAGCCTTCAGCTTGAATACCTTATAATTTAAGCTATGTCAGAGGCTCACAGTGGTTTATCCAGCAGAACAGTAACAATCTGCCTCATTGGATGAGACTCTCAATGGAACTCCAAGGTGCTGAGTAATCCAGAAAGGAAGGGGTAAACTACTCAGACATCTGAGCAGCTTGTTTCCTTTATGGTCATCTATACCCTTTACTGATAAGCCAGGAGAAAATCCAAAATCTGGCCTTTTGATTTCTGCTCAGGTCTTCTGTGTCTTCTCCCAAACCCCTTTCAGCTGCCCTTGAGGTGGTTCACACTAAAAGGACATCATGTCAACGTCACCTCTCCTAACTTGAAATTTCAAAGCCACATCTGGCATCCATCTTGTGTCCTCAGAGGTGTGTGGATAGATTTCTCCATTGAGATTTGCTTCCTGCTTGGAAGATGAGCAAATGTCACATTATCCTGGGGTTTCAGCAACAGGAAAAGCCTGCCACAGAAATCACTGATGAAAAACCACAAGGGCCATGTGGCCCATCAGTGATTCAATTTTCAGGACATGCTATTAAATTCGCAAGATTATTTTGCCTTGATAGACCAACCCAAGACATCAGTCTTTGTGATCACCACAAATATGGCAAGGTTTCCAACCTCTACAGTAATTTTTTAGAACTTTAATTCTCATTTTGGTTCACCCAGTTTTCCAGACAGCTTTAGCATCTGTGAGTATATGTAATTCAGGCTATTTAAGAAATACAGTCATTACATCAGTGACTCTAAATATCCATTTCTGACAGGAATAAGTGCATGGTAAAAGACATTGACTCACACTTCACTAAAAATTAGCTGTGTGATAGTCCATTCTTTTCAGTCCAGACAGCTTTGGTTTCAGTGCAATGCCTGTTTCTGGCTAAGCTAGAATGCCACTAGGCTTGGGTAACAACCTCGTGGCATGAAACACAGTGTTTAAGAAGTAACAAACCATACTTAACAGAAAAAAAAAAAAAAAAANAAAAAAAAAAAAAAAAAAAAAAAAAAAAAAGAAAAAAGAAAAAAAAAGAAAAAAAAAGAAACATGAAAGAAATTACCTCCACTTTCTGATTTTCTGATACTAGCTATACACAAGCCATGAAAATCCATACTTTTACATGACATGTAAAACAATATTATTGTATAATTAGGAGAAAAAACCTGAATTTCAATTACAGCATATTATATGTGGGAGACTACCAACAATGTATATCCCTGCAGGGAGGGATTTGTAAAATTCCCATTACAGCCCATGGTGCAGTGCTGTTCACACAGAGGGATTTCCCAGAGCTGACATAAAGCCACACTTACCTTTGGCTGCCACTGGGGTAAGTGCTAATTCAATATAAGTGAGGGTTTTATTTGTTTGTTCTGTTTGTCAGAAAGGTACAGGCACACCTGTTACACTGTGAAACACAGGAATTCTGCTTCACTTTTACACACAACTCAAAGGGACATGAAAGATCATCTAGTTCCAATGGAAGATAAAGACATAAAATAACAGTTTTTGTTCTCACCGTGACAAGCTTCAGAATCAGTTCAGATGACAATGAAGACCTAGCCACTGACTTCTGTTCTAAAATATCTTATTAATATGGTAATTTGAAGTACACAAAATGATTATTGGTAGATCAGACAAGGATGAGTGCACAAAACTGAAATCACAAGTTAAATTTACTATGACCTGGTAGAGTATTTTCCTGTTTCCAGTCACAGGACATTTGAATCTGACCCAAAAACAAAAAGACAAGAAAATATTTTAATATTTTTCATTTGCATTAGTTCAGTGCCCAGAAAACAGGCTCCTCTGGCAATGTGACCAGTGACATCCAGGTGACAGAGCTGAGGGTAATGTAAGGATCTCTGCAGACTGCAGAAGATCTCTGCATAGAAAACAGACTGAGAAAAACAGAAAAATTGATCCTTCAAGGCAACAGAGCCTCTTCCACAAATCAGCCTGCTAATAAAGCAGTTGAGAAAGCTCAGAGTAAGTTTATGATCTGCGCTGGAAATTAACACGCTGACCTCCTAAGCCGGGATTGTCCAAGCAAGACTAAAGTGTCACCAAGGTCAACAATTACACACATGCACAGCAGTTGCACTATCATTCTTAGTATTTGTATCCTGACACAGGAAAAAGTTAAACTATCCTGTAATGTGAGAGCTGCAGAACTGCAGAAAGCAAAATTACAAAAAAAAAAAAAACCCAAAAAACAAACCAGTTGTTTTCAAAGCCTCAAACAAGTAAACAATTGTTGCATTTTAATTGTGCAACAATAAGCCAATTTAATTTATTCCATACATATGTTTTAAAAGGGTTTGATATTAAAAATAATGAATAATTAACATAAATGAAGCAGCAATTACTCTTTTCTGCCTTTCACGTTTACCATAATCTATTATGAGAGCAGTCAGTGAAAAGCAATAAATATAATCTCACTTCATTTTACTGATCAACAGCAATCAGTTAATGGGTTATCATATGAGATACAATCGATAGAACAGGAAATTTAAAGAGATGTTTATTGCTACTTAGTACTTCTATTGATATTTTAAATTTATAATTAGAATAACAACTCATTTGCCTTTCATCATAAAAGCAGAAAGCTTCAGACCTTGCTTTTAGACTTGCAGGTGTAAAAAACCCATAATTTTGTTGTGACAGAACTTGTAGGAAGACTAATTTCCCCACCTACTTTAACACAACAAAATGCTCCAAAATACTACCCTTTAAATAGTGTTCAAATTAAAAAATAGAGATATTTCAACAGTGTCAAGTAAAGAAATAAAATACCAAGCACTAAATAATAATAATAAAAAAATATAATATTGTCCATACAATCCTTCCATACAAGGAAGGATTTCAATAGGATTTTTATATTATTCTAAATACTATGGACTTTATCCAGGAAGATATTTATGCATAGTTCTAATCTTATTAAAGGCTTACTCACTGATGAGCTCATTGTGTTTCAAGATGTGGGTTTTTTTCTCCTGACATGATTCCTTTAGAGTTACACTTTGTAGATAAAATATAAAAATTACAGTGTAAGTAGTCTAATAGGATGCTCCATCTGTGACATTGACATAATAAGGTGTTTCAGAAGATATAAGAAAGTCTCAGGGGGAGATTTCTTCCCAACTCCTGGCACCTAGCAGATGTCATTCTTTCTCTTAAAAAAAATTAGTCTCAGTTTTGAAATTTAACATGTTCTTGTCTGTTTCATTTTCCCTTCAAAACCATTCTTTTTGGATATTGCCATAAAGCTAAGTTTAAATTCCATTTGTTAGAACTACTACATTTAAAATGTTAAAAAAATAAACAAACAAAACCACAACCCCAAAAAAGAATTCACAAGATCATGATTTAAGAACAGCAGAAGAGAAAAGAAGAACCTACATTTTTGTGTTCCTTCTGGGAGGAACAGGTCTTGGTCTTGGTATAAAGAGTTATCACAAGTAAAAGAGGGAGAATGCTGTAGAAATTGTGAAATTTATTGAAATGGCATTACACTGGCAGCAATTAGCAGAAAACAATAATTGAAAATAAAACCTAGATACCCAAAGCTAAACCAAAGCTTAAAAATGTACTCTAATTTTTTTTATCATACTTTTTGGATAACATCTTGAAAATTTCTGTTGTTTACACAACTCTGACACCTTCTGCACTACTTCACTTCATAAATACAGATGAGTTAAATTCAAACATTTTTGTACAACTAGACCACCTGTAAACATAAAAATGTTTCAAAGACCCGAAATTCTATAGCAACCTCAGTATTATACACTTCAAATTTTACTGTTGAATATCATTCACTGGACATATCAAGAAGATTTTCCTAAAACTGTAAATAGCCCACAAACCATAGAAGTGTATTTTTTGTCTCATCTATGAGAACATAAGTTTAGATATTATTTTCTACCAGCTCTAAATGTGGTTTCCTACACCAGTTCCAGTCTGGCTCGACTTTTGAGAGGCATTTAGGAATGACCTATAGAATTACCAGTACCACACAAAAATGAAGTGTGAATTAAGGGACCATGGGAGGAATTCTCAATCACACAAAAATTAGACAAGCCCTAGGAAGCACATGGTGTAGAGGAGCTGTAGTGAAATGAGCCAGGGCACATAAAACATCTGCCTGTGAAAGCTGCAGCACCTAACAAGCCTTGCCTGTGAGTCCACTCAAAGAATTTGAGCAAAGATGAGCATGAGAAGTTATTCTCATTTGACCTACTTTATCTTCTAATTAGCATTTGGTAATTGGCTGGAAAAAGTCCAATTTCTTGCCCAGTAGATGTTTCTTAAGGTATGCTGGCTGCTTTGGGTTAACTCCTGGGAATGTGGCAATCTGTACTACGTGATTTAGGAATACAACTCTCACTGTAATTAAGTGGAATCCAAGTACCTAACAGTTAGGGATTTTTGATCATTCAAAATGTTACACCACGCTGCAAAGGATGACATGAAAAAGCTGTAAATCCAAAAGAAGGATAAGTAAACAAAGGAGAGAGATCTTGCTCTCCCTTTCTCCATTTTAGAAGTAACAGATCATCAAAATTGAAAGAGTCAGGAAAATTTTTATAGAGACGGGAAAGAAGAGAACATAAGTGCACTTAAAACCAATTATAAACTAACTACTTTTAAGAATAAGTGTTAACTTCAGGTAAAAGAGCAAGAATATGTTGAACAAAAATCAAAACCAAAGCAAAACCAACAAGGATAATGGAGAGGGAAAATCTAGATAATACTACAAAACTACTTGACTGGCAACTCCAACGTTCTACTCTGCAAATCTCAATCTGAAGGAGCATCCCCAGGCATGTCATCAAATCTGAAAAAAGCTCCAGCTGAACAAAGCCTCATCTGACCCTGGAGAATCAATTCAGCTGAGGAAATAATGACACAAAATGCAGGCAAATATCTATTCTGACATTTTTTTTGAAGGTGGGCAATAGTTTTGATATTTTTTTCCCCCCACAAAAGGCATCCCAATGCTTAGTCATGACGAATATTGTAGGGCAGCATTAACTGATAAACAAGTAATTATTTTCACACTGAGAAGAAGTAAGAAGTCTGAAAACTCAAATAACAAGTGGACTGCAATTTCAGTGGTACCAGTCATGAAGTTTGAATTTCAGTGAAGGTTGATTTGATAATGGAAGGGTAACTGCATCATTCCAGTTTCATTAAAAAATGTAAAGAAAAGCCTTTCTGGAGATAGAGAAGTTTTTTCTACTGAATCTTATCTACTGCAAAGTTCTTATTAAGGATGAGGATTTGAGGTCAATCCTCTAGTTTCAGGAAGTTAATCGAGTGATTAAGCTTTGACTAAAAATTTCAGGGATAAAGTTCTTCCAGCTGAGCTTAACCTCAGCATGTGTGATGGAATTAAAACTTACTAAATCCTCGCTTTCCAGAAAGACTTGAGTTTGAAACAAAACTGATGAGGTGTTGCTGCCATCTCAACCTTGCACCATATATAATTAACACAATGACAGGTTAATCTTATTCAATTGCTTCTCCTGTTCTCAGTGGCTGCTATACAATATTTGAGAAAAATAAAATCAAATTTGGAAACTGCTCCTGAAAGTACAAATGTAAATACTCAGGTCAGTTCTATTTTGCTGTACAGAATTTAATACATGTGTATTGACCTACCCACATGCATCCACTTGAAACTAATTAGATGGTAAATGTGCCAGGAAATTTGAGGTTCAGTCATGGCTTCTGACCCAAATGTGTGATGTACTTTAAAACCTTTGCCTGAAAGATACTGAGTGAGCACCCAAAATAATACTGAGTCCCATTTAACAACAGCTAATCAAAATTTCTGAAAAAGGAAAAGAAAATAAAGAGTGGAAAAATTTACCAAAGTGCAAAAACAAAAAGTTCCTTACATATCCTTCAGACATTTTTACATTTTGTTGTTTTCTCAGAAAAATATTCAAGTACATGCTCAACATTACTTATGACTTCGTTATAATCACACCTCATGCAAAGACAAGTATAATGTTAGGTCTCAACACTGTGACCCGTAATAACTGGTGTTACTGTGGTTCAAAGCAGAGGAATGCTTCTGTCCCACAGAGACAGCCACAAGCCAAGCTGTTCAAAGTGAATCACTTCACACACAATTCAAATTTTGACATAGGAGCAGGTTTTAGAAAAAACCTTCAGATCAGACAGACATTGAAAAACGCTGAAAATCTTCCCATTTTTAAGAAAAAAAAAAAAAAAAAAAAAACAAAAAAACAAAAAAAACCACCAAAAAAACCCAAACAAAAAAAAAAAAAAAAAAAAAACAAAAAAACAAAAAAAACCACCAAAAAAACCAGAACAAAAAAAGCCCAAACAACAAAACCGTAAAGAAAATTTCCCAGTGTGACTATTCACAAGGCTCTCTGACAGCCACACTCCCAAATATCACAGATTTTCACTGCTGGGACCAAAGCCCATTCTCTGTAGTGGCCCCAGTGACCTGGTGGGCTCCCACTGGACTCCCCACTCACACAGTCAGGCCAAGTTTCTTCACCAGCTCCATCCCAGCTTTCCCAAAAGAGCCTGAGATGCCTCATTCCATAGAGCTGCAGTAAGACAGAAACAGCCCAAGCTGGTTCCTCTGAGGAGAGATCCCAAAGGAACCCCTGGGCTTTTACCCCTCACAGTCTGAGCATGCCAAGGTCTCACTCTTGTTCCCAAGTTCCCCCTCCTGCTCTGTCTCCCATGTCCATCCACCTGGCTGGTGACACCATCTTCATGCCCTCTGTTGTCAAGGCCTTTTGTCTTGGGTTCCCATAGCCAGAGCTCAGTCTGCAGGCTAAAAATCAAGTTACCAGCACCAAATACATTCCTTAGCAAAAATAAATAACCCAAACATGTTTAAAGGCTCCTTGATCACAAATGAAGGTTATGTAGAGCTGGTTGAAGACACAGTTCAACTGCACTGTTGCAGCCATGTTTGTCTGAAACCTGTACAAGCTGGAAGAAAAGCAATGAGCAGAACCAAAAAAGACCTTTGTTTGTTTCCTTTTCTCCTAAAAATTTTTAACACAAAGAGCAGATGGATGAGCTGTCCCTATGCAATGCCTTATACACACAGTTGCTGAAGTTTCTGTGGGCTGCAGGCACTAAGTGTGTGCCTTCCTGCCAATTCCAGTTCAACTCCCACTCAAGTTCTGCAGGAATGGTCAGGCCATAGGCAAGATGCCATCTTCCAGGGCTCAGAGAAGCCAGCAAGCCCTGCTGCCAGCAAGGCTACTTAGTTCAGCTTGTACACCCATAATTTTGTCTGAAGATGAAATGTCTGAAGCTACAATGCCTCCAACTCCAAAGCTGTCTCACAGTGTGCAAGATTACTATATTTAGCTGTGCCCCTGTTCAATCCCTGAGCCTCTTGGCATATTTCCTGGCTGGGACATCTGCCTATTAATATTTGACAGGAAAGCAGTCCAAAAGTAAAATTGTTTCAGGCCTCCAAGACCAGTGTTGACCTTATTTCTAATGCTATACAAGAACTTCTGTTCCACATCTATTTTAAATTCAGTGTGAAAGAAAATACAATACCTATAAAACACAGTACAGCTTTACCTAGTAGCATAAAGGAATATATGGACCTAGAAAAAGAACAAAACACAAGCGCGCGCACACACAAAATTATCCCCTTGCCACTAAAAAAATAAAAAAGCAAAATTATTTTAGCATGGTATTTCTTACTGTTCTAATTCAATTCTCACTGTTCATAGTCTTCCTATAAATCAATGCATCTCAGAGTCATCTCAGAGCTTCAACACTTTGTTTAGCACAAAATCTCCACCCCTGCTTTCCTCTTGCTGACAGTTTCCTATGACTGTCAGAAGTCTTTGCCATATTCCCTTGCTCTCTGTCTTTACACTTTCTTTTTCTGCCATGCAAAACACCAGAGAAGATATTTGGGAGACCAGATTAAAGGTGTGGTTCAAGTGCATTCCCTTTAACAGCAGCATGGCTTGAGCAATGTCGGCAAAAATATTTTCAAGGCTTTATATTACTTTATGGATGAGGGTCTTCAATAATGTCAGATCATTATTGTGGTCAAGGGAATTGTTACTGGTGTCCCATCCTGCTATAAACACAGGAGTTGGGGAGAATTCTTTTTGCTTAAATTTTTCATAAGAAAATAAAGTGCAAACGTGGCAATGTTATATCTGAGAACAGTTTATTGGAAAAAAAAGAAAAAAAAGTGGTAAGTGTTCCTACTAAAAGGGAATAGGAAAAGGAGCACGGTGTTAAAACAAAACATGCACATGAGATTAGTTTGTGACAATGATGCCTTATTCAGGCTAGCAGAAAATCACATCTTGAAGAAAAACAGGAGATTTAAGCACAGGTTTCCCAAATACCAGATGACAGCAAGGGCCATGAGAGAGGGAGCACAGGATGATGGTAAAGCTGGCAGGGCTACAAACAAAAATCAGAAATGGTCAATTATAGTCACTAAGGGAGCACAGGTTTGTGAGCTGAAGAACAAATAGAATGGTTTTACAAGTCAATAAAGATCAAGTTAATAAACTGTGTTTGCCAAACAATAAAAATGAGCCAAAGCAGCCTCCAGCTGTGGAGGAAGAAACACTCTAAGTCAACATCCCACCCTTCCCAACCAAGAGGAGAAAGAATGATCAATATTAATTTCTGGTGTAGAAGGCGAGGTGCTGACCAATCCTCATAACTTCATACAATTTTCTACTGAATTATCACCATTAATGTAAGTGCCAAGACTTTTTACAAAAGGTAAGGTTAACACTAGAGAAAGGACTACATATAGAACGTCTGTTTCTATCAGTTCTGATTGTCCCATTATTGGGAATGACTTGTAACAGCTGCATAATTTGGTCTATAATAATTAACATCATTATACCAAGACAAATACTTCTCTGAGTAGACTTAAGACTTTAAGGAGATCAAGAACAAATGCTGGTTTTGTTTATACAGTGTGTTTCCTCAGGCCACACTAACACAGGGTGTTTGGCACGTACCCTGCCCTTAAAGATTACAGTTAAGATGTAAAGTTGTGGCTTGAGATGAGATAAACTTGTCCAGAAGCCTAATTTGCATTTTTATCCTTTTGACCCTACAAATTATGAATTGGAAGAAAAAGCTAATGGCTGCTCTGCAGAATACCTTCCTTAAGAGATAGATACTAGTAAAAGTGACCAAGAGCTACACCTCTCTTCCCTAATGGAAACAGTAACAAAAAACTGAACAATTTCAACCAGATCCAACTGGTTCAGACCAGTGTCAACAAGTTCAAAATGCTTCAGACTGGTTTAAACAGGATTGAACCAGATCAGCCCGGAACAAACTGGTTCCAACCGGTTGAAACCAGTTTTAACCAGAACCGACCATTTCCAACTGCTTCAGACAGGTTTCATCTGGATTCAAAGAAAACACGATGAATGGTTCCCCAATACCCAAAGGCCAAAAATCATAATGGTTCCAAGAATTATTTCAAGAGTATGAAAAAATATTGCTAAATTGTTTGTTTACTTTTTTGGTCATCACATCTTCAAGACAAATCTCTGTTGCAATTTGCTGGAGTAGACAGTCATAGGAAACAAAAAGAAAAAAGAATGCAAAAGTCAAATAATACTGAATAAAAATTCAACTTTTTTTTTTTAATGCCTTTAGGCTGCCAAGACGGAAATACAAGTAGAACTACAAAGGATTTTTTTTAAAGATGAGCAAAATAAAAGGGTAAAAGAATATTATAATAATTTAAAAAGATTTGTTAATAGGGAGGAAGTAAATTTTTAAAAAAGAATTCTATATTATAAGACCGTAGCACTTTAAATTTCAATTCTGTATTTAAAGCTGTTACTATGCACACATGACATGCATATAAGACAAATCTCTTAATTAATTACATAAGATTACTTTCAATATATGAAGCTATGCCTGTCCTTGGAAGGTTGCAAAGTTTAGTTAGTTCATATTTTATTTAGTACTTATGATCCTAACAGCAGGCTGCCTTAGGCCTCATTTCCACTTAATTCAGAAAAACAACATTCCTTATTCATGTACTGTCTGATCAAAGGCTTACATTTAGCACAACACACACTAAAAAAAAAAAGCATATTTTGAGTAGATTTCTTACAGCTAAATAAGAAAGTGAGCCCAGCTCATTAAAAATTTATTAGTTCAGGTCATACTGGTTTTGCAATTTGTGCACAAAGTTGTCTTGCCAAATTTAAAGCATTCAAAGTAAAAAAGAATGAAGAAATGTTATGATATAGATACATAAGAACATAAACATTGGCGTAGCAACAAATGGATAGAAAAAAGTGTGAGGTGAGGCTTCTTTTCTTAAGTGGTTCATGTCTGCATTTATTTACATTATTTGCATGCTGGCTAAAGCCACTCTGGGCAGAAAGGATTCCAGGCATTCACATAATTGTGTTTGTGCCGATGGATCTTTGGGCCCAGCAGTCACAAGACTGTGCAGACAGAGGGAAATGCCAATTACTTTGCCTTGAGTTTTATGGGCAGATTGCTTGTTCTAAGACAAGCCTGCGTGTCCCATCAGTCACCACCTGTCAAGGTACAGAACTGAAGTTCCACTCACACCACCAGGTAGAATAAGGTCAAGTCAATCACATTCAATTTCTAGGATGGTTTAAATACCTGGTACATCTCATACAGCCACTGACAAAGCAAACAAATGGTCTGTGCAGCTACAAAAATTATTACCTCTTAAATTCTAATTTCCTTGAATTTGATTTGATGGTCTACCTGACCTCTGATACCCTCTCAGGAGTTTTGCAATCAAGATGCACCAGCTCCCAGCAGTGCTCATGGTGGAGGAAAGGCAGAACGTAGTTGAAGAATTTCACAGCAAACCAGAAAAAAAAAAAATTGGCTGAGATTTTGTTTGTTTTGCTGTGCTGAAACTAATAAGCAGATGCAGTTTTATCTAGTCAAAGACACAAGCAAAGAGGTTATTTTAAGGACCCGTTAACTGACAATGCTTCTGGACAAGAATTAATGTCATGGAGCTGAAGACAAGCACCATCCTGGCTTACAGTGTTCTGGTGCCAGGTTTATTTTACTTGAAACACAAGTTTGTTATGCTTGACAAACTGAGTGCGACCAGAAACACTTCATTTGTTTTACTTCAGCTGCTGCTGAGGAGACAGCCACGAAAGCGTTCAATGCCATATTGAATGAGTTTGGTTTGCTTAATTTCATGCTTCTGTTAATTATCTACCTGCCTACAATGACAGGAAAATGGCAACATTTGTAAAGTTTCAGGTTCACACATGATAAACGGGAAAAAAAATAAATTCTTGCAACAATTTACATTTTAGATTTCATTGATGATTAAAGCAGTTATTTTCTCCATTTTAGAATGTCTCCAACTTTCTACTTCTTTAATAACTACATCTGCCTGCTGTCCACTTATCAAAAGCAAACATCTCCTTAGATATAAATGTGAAACCTCACTTAAAGCTTTAATTTTGACCAAAGATTGTTTAATCTGAGAATTTCTCTTCTTTAATCATTGTGAAAGAGATCCTAGCACAGTTTAAATTACCCTTTTTTCCCCAGATTTTTTTAAGAGAGAAATCTGAAGGAGAAAGAATTTAGATATAAATTATAATTTATTCTTAGAGCTGGCCTTAACAGGCCTTCCAAAATATTTGTCTGCAGATCCCCAACTGCAGGAGATGGAGCAATCTGTCTTGTCCTTCAGTCGAAATAATGGATCCCTCTATCCAGATCCATTTAGTCCTTGAAGTACTCTGCACATGCATTGATTCTTTGTCAGACTTCCACTGGTTTTGACTGAGATTCCCTTTTTCCCATGTTCAGTGTATGTTATCAATTTTGTTAGTTCACCAAGTCCATTTCCCTCTTGCTCATTGTTAACTATCCCTTTTTTTCACTTTGTCCAAGCAACTAAGTAAAACAAAAATCCTAGGAACAACAAAGCTGTGTTTTTTCCTCTATCAAAGAGATGAATCCTTAAAAATCCCTATAAGGTCTTATTAAGGAGAAAAAAAAAGATGTCTGAGCAACAACAAGGGAGTTGATACCCAATTTTTGAAATAACATTTATCTGCACCGCTTGTCTCCAAATTGGCATTGCTGGCACTTAGTCTGGACAAGGCAATTTCTTTCTCAGGCTTCAGCCCTTGACTTGTGTTGACCACAATCCTGAACTGTCAAGTGTTGCTCCAGCATGCTTTGGCCACCACACACGTGGCCCAGCAGCCAAACAGATGGGCTGGGCTGCTGTCACTGCTCCCTGTGCCCAAACACTTCAACCTCAACACCAGAGGCATCAAGCACCATGTCCAAGATCCCCTCACTTTGTATTTCCCCCCATTACATGACACATTTATTTTTTGGATATATGCTTCTTCCAGCTGTGTGACCCCGAATTTGTGCTCCCTCAAGTATGTTCTCTAGTTTCGAATCAAGATTTTAGATTTGCTTCTCCTTCCTATGTTTTATTATTCTGCTGATTTCACATGCTAACTGAAAATGGAATTAACTTTCTGGTTTGCTTTCTCAGTGAGGCAAATTGAATTTGTTACCTCCACCACAAATTAATACAATACAGCTTGGAAAAAATATTTCATATATACTTGGAAAACTTGTAACACACTTCATGTCACTAGCTGGCATATGAATAATTCAGATTCAATTACTCAGTGACAGAGTCACTATACAAACTGCAAAAAAATTAATTGTTTATTTCTTAGTGTGAAGGAAGATATCCTATATTCAGCATCTGAAATAGTGTAGTGAGTAGATATAGTAACAGAAAGTTTTAGTAACAACAGAAGGAAAAAAAAATAATGGTTTTTTCCACAGTTCTGGGACCCTGGCATTACAGCTGAACAAGGTTTAAGCCACAGATGAACTGATGATTTTACCTGCAGAGTGGAAATTTGATTTGACCTCACCCACAGAAAAGACTGTTCTTAAAATCTGAGGCTTTTTCTAAAATACTTGTGACAAAACAAGCAAATTAACAACCAATTTCATAAATGAGCATATCTTTGGAAAGAGGGAGGTCTGACAACTTTTAGGAAAGCCTGGAGACCACAGCAGGGCAGGAGACCTCAAACAGATATTACTTTCTTAAAAACTGTTGAAATCTCCCCCTTGCCCCCCCCCCAAAAAAAATAGCAACAAAAAACAACAAATAAAACGGTTCAAATCTAAGCACCTACACTTCAGTCTTTGCCAAGGAAGGAAGGAAAGTTTATGTTTGCCCTCCAAGGGGGAAAGAAAGTTGATACAGATGTCACTGGAAAATGTGCAGTCAGTTTGAAGCAGAGTTGCTAAATCCATTAAGTACTTCAAAAATGGACACAAAAATCTCATGTTTTCATATTCAATTTGCTTTTCACTTGTCTAGTAAAAACATACAAGCTTGAAACATTTGAACATTAGAGACTAAGGAGACAAGAAGAAAGGTCAGTCCAAAAAAGTAACTTGCATTATTGTCCAATTTAATTTTTAGGAGAGATACAAAACTTGGCACAGGTACAGGAGAAAGATAAGACAGTGACACATTTACCTCCACACAGCAATAAGCCCACCCATGCTAGTGAACTGCAGAAATCATCACCATTTGTTACCTCACAATGCTGAGTATTTATGCAAACAAAGTCACATTTGCTCACATTTTTCAAGGCAGTAATTTATCCATTTGGAAAGGCTCGCATTACAATTTGGCGTTTTTTTCTTTTTAAACCATACATATATGCAGTCTTTGCTTCATTCCAATAAAGGTTTGAGGTTCCTTTGCTATGGGAAAAGATCATTCTAACCCAACAACAGAAAAATTGTTACTAAGTTCTTGAAATTACTAACGGGACAGAAAAGTGATGACACGTACATGGGGAAAAACAAAAAAAAGAAATCCAACGCACAGACAAAGCCCTATTTTTGCCCCTCTCAACAGAAACACTTCCTGCATGTTTGGAATGAAGTCCCTGTTGGTTCTTCTGATAAAATTTGCCAAGGGAAATGCACAGACATTAGCTCTGATGATTAAAAGCCACAAGACAATATTAAAATATAGATTTGGCTATAAAGTACAGATGATAATTCTGCATATTTTACTTCTCCAGTATTTAGTTCTTCAGTGAAAACTGAACAGTAGTGTTTTAAGAAAATACATTTCACATTTAAATTCAGTTCTTTCAGAACATTATTAACTTTGAGACTAAAGCAAAAGCTTTGAATCAAATATTCGGTAATGAGATCTGAAAAAGCATTTGTTAAATAGTTAAAACTCAATTAAAATAAAAGGAAAAAAATCCACTTTTAGAGAAGAAAAATATCACAGAAGATATTTAGAATACCCTAAAATATATATTAAAATAATTCAAATTATTGCAAATTTTTTCAGCTAAAAGTATGCTGTAACGGGTGGCATGTAACCTGATGGGGTTTTGCTTTTAACATTCCTTTAGCAACTGCATCCAAATATCCTGAAAACAGCAGTTCCTTGAAAACGGGGTTTATTATGAATCAGTGACTGATTCTATAAACTGCAGAAATGAATCTTAAAAAAAATTAAATAATGTTTTTTAAAAATTGAGAAGTTAGACGTGGCAACAAAACCAAATGAAAATAAAAGCATTGCTTGTGCCATTGCCAAGATTAGTCAGAATTAGTCAGACTTTGCCTTCTAAGAGGTGATTTTGGTAGCAGTGATAAATTCAACTAAAATGTGATGTATGCAAAGGAGAATTAAATGAGCTGGATTACCTGCAGATTGGAATACATCTTATTTGTTATTTCCTTGCATGCAAAAGCAAAGATAACATTTTAAAAGGCATGGACAACATTACAATTTATTACTGCAGCACAGTCAGGACCTGGTGTACAAAGCAATTATGCAGCTGCAGAAAAATCCCTCCTTAATTATCCTTTCTAGTTTAGGTTCCTTCCTAACTCCACTGCACAGTCTTAGCTGCACCAATCCCAAATTCTCCAGTCTGTAGGCCAGGAATAGCAGCAATCCCAGGGTTTGGTTTACACAGGTACCTGCAGAGGGCTGCAGACAGGCTGACACAGCCACTCTGAGGTGTGAACTGATCCTGTTTGCAAAGCAGGTGCTAATGAAAATGCAAAATGATAACGATTTAAACGTCAGCATTAATTCTTCCACTGCTGAGCACGACAGAAGTAAAAAGTCACTGGTGAATCCGTTGTTACTGAATGCAGCAGCAAGGAGTGATACATGGATGGAGAAGGCAACATGATACTCCTACCAAAGGCTGCTGGAGGTGGCAAGGAGCTGTGAATAATTTCCCATCTAGGGTTTAGAACATTATTTCTCTTATTCCAAGAAAAACATGAGAGGAGCAGACAAATTTATGGAACTGCCTGCTGTGGCATGATAGGACCAATGGAATCAACGAAACAAAGTCTGAAGGAAAAAAATTACCTTCTCTTCTTATTTACAGTGCACAGCTGATAAAATGATGCTGGTACTGACACCAATGGCCAGAGAGCAGCCATCAGCCAAACAGGACACAAGTCATAGAATCATAGAATGGTTTGGGCTGGAAGGGGCCTTAAAAAGCATCCAGTTCCAAACTCCCCCGCCATGGGCAGGGACACCTTCCACTAAACCAGACTGCTCAGATCCCCATCCAACCTGGCCTGAACAACTTCTCTGGGCGGCCTCTTCCACTGCCTCACCACCTTCACAGTGAAGGATTTCATTTTAATGTCCAATATAAACCCACCCTTTTTAAATTTGAAGACATTATCTTTTGTTTTATAATTACCTACCCTCATAAAAAGAACACAACAGCCCCGTAAAGTGAACTAAGCACAAAATGCTGGGCTTGCCCCAGTTCTCCACCAACATAAATCCTTTTACATTTCATTATTTCAAGCCTGGGAGTATTTCAGATATTTTGTTCTCCTGCTGTTTGCTCACCCCTGGAAGGGACAGTGGGACAGAACTGGTGCCCCTTGGTCCCCCCCAGCAGCATCCAGAAGGTAGCAAACACAGGTTGGAGACTAAAAAAGAATATTTCCAGTCCTTCCTACAAACTATAGCTTGAGCAGCCTATGGATAACAGGGCTATCCACAAGTTATCCATGTGGATAACTTAGATTGCTTTTCAAATGTAGCTATCGTTTTTTGACAGTATCTTAATTGTTGTTTTGAAATGCCACTTACCCTCTGTTCTCAACTACCCTGTAATAAAATTCCCCACGAGGTGTTATCAACATTCAAATATCCCACTCATTTAAATAAGGTGCTGTTATAATACAGTGAGCACCACATCACATAATTTCACAAAATTTGTTGTAGATATTTAAAACTGATTACATTTTTTTTGTTTGAGAAGCAATTTGTGCAAGAGCTCCATCCTATAAGCAATCTTCTTGGCTGAGATTACATAGTCCCTTTCAAACAATGTGTGGTAAATTGTTGATTATAGTCAATTAAAGGATATAATATGAAGTGCTTTTATGCTACACAGTTCTTTCAACCGTGGGAAATGACTGGCAAATGCTATCAAACAACAAAACCTATGAAAACTTGTTAAAAGCAATAACACACCTTGCACACAGTGGAGAAGTTGTAGAGATTGCCTAAATCCAAAACCATTCTGGCACCTGTGTGCCCACAGTATAACTCCTCACATTACAGAAATGATCAAAGCAGTGCTCTATTACCAATTTCAGCTAAAGCAATTGTCAATTTTTTCCTCTTCCTTTTTGAGCCTTGATGCTACCTCATGTGAAGAAAAAAAAAAAAAAAAGGAAAGAAAAGCTTTTCACAGAAAAACTACAAAAATCCAACCCACCCACAACTACAATGTTCCCACCCCTCTGCAGGGAAAAGAGAAAACAGATGGTATCTTTTCCAGTGATAAACTAGATAACCTGTATTCCCTTCTAGAGATGCCAGTCTTGGTCTTGCTGTTTTATTTTATCTGGCACATCAGTTGCAATATCATCCTCTTTTCATCACCAGCTCTCCACACAATCACCAATGTCTGGCACGCTCCTTTGTGAATTAAATGTAAATTCAGATGGTTTAACCTGCTTTGTTCAACTTTGCACTACAGCACTGCAGAGAGTTTTCTGAAGAGATCTTGCACAGTGCATCTTAGTTTTATTAGCTTTATGTGTCAAAGTGAAAGGCTTAAACAAACTCTGTAAATGGAAACAAAAGAGAACAGGCTAATCAACCACCTTTAGCAAATAACTGATGGAACAACAAAAAGGAACAATAATAAATCAAACAAACATCTGTGTTAATTGAATCTGCCAAGTGCCTTTTCATTAATAGCAGATCATACTTCTAGAGTATGTCAGTAAGTATAAGCACCACACAATCTTCAAGAAAGAGCAATCACTGGTGTTAAAAAGCAGAACATTCCAGTGATTGCTTGCTTGCTTAAACATTTGGATAAAAAAAGCCCCTCCACTGAAACAGGAATAATGACACTTCATTGCACTGGCTGTCTCTGGTTTGTTCTGGGTAACTTTAAGCCAGGATGAGACCCCAGGACAGGAAGAGCTTCTGGTGCTCTCTGGAGGATGCTCCACAGTCTTTGTCATCCATGAGAACCTCTGGTTCTCCCTCCTCTGGGACAATCAGGGCACAGGCTTGAATCCAGAGCCAGGCAAGCTTCAAAACCAGGCAATCTCCCCAAAATCATGCCATTTCAAAGTGAGCTTTGAACTCAAAGTCAGGGCTTAAATCCAGAGTTAGGCAGGTTCCTGGGTGCTGTGGTGGAACCCCACTCTGACTGCCTGGAACTCAGTGTGACTGTACTCACTGCTCTCCTCAATGAGCTTTTGAAGGGATTTGATACCTAATATTTAAAAACCTTTAAAAGAGTAAAAACTTGTAAAAGACTTGCAAAGTGACCTAGCAAGTTTGAGTTGTTTATAAAATTCACTTCATGAACTTGATTTGTTTATGTTTACAGGTGTGACAAAGATATACTTCAGTCTTTGGAAATTAGGATGCATATTATTTTTGTCCCTTCAAATATTGTAAATCTATAATACTACTGCTCACATAAAAAATACATAACCAGAACTCCATTTTCTGATCAAAATCTAATTTCATGCCCAGCTTTTTATTTGCTTATACTGGTACTACAGTGGAATAAATATGCCCATAGACCAAGTAGCCTCACAGTTTGAAGTTAAAAAATATGGGGAAAAAAGTACATATGCAGATTTGCATCTATTTAATCACAAATAAAACCAATTGCATTTTCTTGCAGTCTGGAACTGTACCACGTTACCTTAATCATCAACAGAAAGCAAAAATCTATTTCACAAATGTTTCAAAAAAGCACTCAAAATGTAGATTTCAATGTGCTGACTAAAGCTGGCGCAAACTGCTAAGCAAATAAAACAACTGAACCTTTGTTATTGATAGAGAGCACTCAGACAGCCCCAGGGTTCAGCAGAATACTAAACAGATTACTGGGACCTCAACCAGCACCACTCACGATGGTGCCCACTTCATTCCCAGGGTTTCATACAAGGTGGAGCATTCTGTTATTTTAAAAAAGAGCTGATAAATGAGTTGGCACTAAAGTTTTTTCCTAGCATTTTTCTTCTCTAGGTTCTGTTGGCTATTTCATAGTAATGCATGTGTAACAAAATCCTTAGAATTACATCCCTGTACCCCAAAAAACCTCAGTGATGCCACATATATAGATCCTGTTAGAGGTGACAGACACTTTCAGCTCCTTCTCAATTAAGCAACACAACTACAAGACATGCTCTCTTTCTGAGGCCATGTCTCTTGCATAACCATGCTACATAAACTGTTTTAAAATAGTAAAAATTGTTACTGTTCAGACAGATCAATTTCCCAATGTATTTAACCTTTAGTTCCATTAACAATGAAGGCAGTAAAGATTTCCCAGACTATCACTGCTTCCTCCTGAATGAACAGCTTCAAAATCAATGCAAATGCTTTTCCAACAATGTGGGCTGTTTGGTGATGTCCAGAACAAGAAGTGTGGGCCAACTGGAAGCAAATATATAAGAAGAAACAGAAGATCTGCTATCTTTGTCTGACATTTCCACAACAAATCTTGCCTTTTATCAGCTGTTGGAAGCTGGAAAACCACACTGAACACTGCTAGAGAATTACACAAGTTCTTGTTACTGCAACTCTACTACTTATTAGAAAGATTCTTCCAAACAGAAATAAGAACATGAGTAGTTTAAAAATATTTATGTGATAGATTCCTAGCATATATGGGTTGATTCTTTGATTTAAAAAGGGTGAAATTAAGGAGAACCCAGAATGCTCAAACTTTTGTGGAGTTCTGAGAGAGAAAAGAACCAGTCTGGAAAAGATTCCTTAAACATAACTAAGAAAATAAGCAGAAAGAAGGACCTGCTCCCATCAAGCAAAGCACAACATCAGTGTGTGCAAGCTAGTCCAGTTGGAAACAAAGAAGAATTTCATTTAAATAAAAATAAAGGTGCTAAATGAAGACATTTTTAGTTACATTATCAACACAGCTATAATAATTTACATGGATGCTTTTATATGATAGTTAAGCCTCCAAAATACTAGGTTATTTTTTCCAAATCTAAAAACAAATTTTAGAAGTACATAGGAAAATAGAACGAAAGCTGCCTGTTCACACCAACACAGTTGAAGTGGGGGGGAGATTTTTTTACAATATAATTTTAAAGACTTGCAAATCTGTAAACTGCAAATGAATTCCAAAAGCTGTTCATTACCTGTTGAGGTGATCTGAATTACTTATTAGGAAAGCCAGTCTATTTCTTCCAGAGTTTAGTACTAAGTATGTGATGTAACCATGACTCAGTCAGCATTTATTCTGATATAAGAAGCCTTTATATTTCACTTACAGAAATATCAAATTCTTGAGATCTAAAGATTGTGTAGTTGTTGCTCTCTGTGCACAAAATTGGTTTGAGTCCCAAAGGTATTCAATACTATTATATTTTCCATTATTTTTTTGTGATTGGATTTATTACTTGAAGATGCTGCCAAATATTTACCATTGGTACTTTAGCAGCAATAATTTAGCTCCATCACTATTCAGTATCAGCTCAAATACTCATATTTAATAGCTGCAATATTTACACAATGTGCCATTTAGAGCATCATGCCAGATACAAAGAAATTAGGAAGAAAATACATGAACAACTAATCTGTAATTTTATGGCTATTCCCCACTGCAGCATTTACCACTTTTCTACTCTAACAAACTTCAAAATTTCCAACTCTGCTCCTGAGAGCCCAACCCACATCCCCAGGGGCTCCTGGGCTGCTCCAGCTGCCACCACCCTCCTCTGCCACCCTCTTACATGGTTTATGCACATTTGGTTTGCTGTTGATTATCATTCTTCCTTTTAGCTCTTTTTTTCCATCCCTACCTAACTGGTTCCAACTTTGTTATCCATCTTCCAAATTCTCCTTGTGAGATCTAATTTGGCTCCATTTCCTTGAAGCAGAAGCACACTGTGGTACTTCTGCTGTGTTTCTAATGTCTCTGTGGACCCTGCATATTTTTCTTTTTTTTCTGAACTTCCAAGTATTTCCATCTCCTCACAGTTTAGTATTACACGTAAATTTTATTAGCATGGTGTTAAACACTCTCTCCCAGATCATTAATAAAGACATTCAAAATGACTGGTTCTAGCAGTGATCCCTGTGGTACCCTCAAGACACCCTTTGTTTGTAGTGTTTCAGCCAGCTTTTAATCCACATGACAGTGCTCTTATCCAAGCCAATTTGAATTAATTTTGCAAGTCAGGCCTAGCAAAGCAACAGCCAACCTTTTGCAAAAAAATCCAAAATTACCACACTGATTTATTCCATATTCCCCTCCCCTAAGTTTGGCAGGTTTTTGAATGAACTAAACCAGTAAACTTTATTTACCAAATTAATTGACAGCTATATACTATATATTTGTTCTATCATATATTTTGGAATTTATATACAATTTTTAGTACTACATCTGCTTTTTTTCTTGATATTTTACATTTCCTTCAAAGCTTGTCATATTTTAGAAGTGATAGGCAGTGCTGTAAGTAGACACTGCCTTGCCAAGCACTGATCTGATGACTAAAAAATGGTAAGGAATATAGCCTCAGGCTCTACAGAGAAAGCAAAAGTAGGTTTATCCAGGAAATTAATTTGTATGACCACTGACAGGATTACAGAAAAAGATATAGGACACTGTAGTTCTATAGAAATGGAGATAACGCCAAACTAACCCATTTTCAACAAAAACAAGTTCCAGTCTTTACAACAGATATTGTAAAGGTAAATATCAAAAGTCCTAATATAAGTCAATTGCTGAGTAAATAGTAAATAAGGAATATCTGCACAGGAATACCTTCCTGTATGATTGTATGTGTAGTTAAAAGCATTTTCAAGTTATTAAATTTCTTGCTTTTAATCTGTAATTACGAATTATTTTACAGGATTTTAACTTACTATTTTTCTAATTATAAATGCTTTTTCTCAATTTACCTTGTCAAAGAGCCCTACTTAAAAATTATTTCATTATCCTAGACAAGTGATCTCCTATATTTGGTAACTTGTCTAGGACTATGTGTGCATATTCCTTAACCCATGGTTGTAAAATGGATCTCTGAAGATTTTTAGTTGACTTCACCTTTTTGGCATGTTTATAAAATACTACATCTAAAAAGCTCTGATAACAGCCATAATTTATCAATTTCTTCAATAATATTAGTTTTACTATTCTCACATGCCCTAAACTCCTTATTTCTCAAATTCTTCCAAAACAAATTCCTAATAATATCCTTGTATTTCTACATTATGCAAAATCACCCTGAATTTTGATGACTGCAAACAGACAGCATTCAGTAGCTCCAAACACATTTCAATTTTATACAGGGTTCTAAGAACCACCACAAGAATCAGATGTAAATCTCCAGTCTTACCATGATGGGCTATGTAGTTTTAATAATATTCACTTTAATAAAGCAAAGGTCTGATATTACCCTGATGCATGTAAGACTCTCTCTAGAAGAATTAACAAAATAATGGACATGAAATACAACTAGCTTTATTAAAAGCAGCATGTTTTCCTTTTCAAGGAGGAAGGAGCCAGTGGGTATTTCAGTGCTGTGGAAGTTAGAGATATGTGAGGGGGCATGATACAGAAATGTACAGTTCTGTGCTACTGGAGTCAACACACCTCATGAAGAAAAACCTATTCTTTATTAAGTGCTTCCTTCTCATCAGTGCACTCATTATGAAGAAATTATATTTCATCTTGAAGGCTGAAGGTTTCAAGCTTACTCAATTTTATTAAGTGCCTACAAATATCCCTTTTTTAATGTATACTAAGGTTCTTCTCAACTACTGCCTTATTAAGACTCCCATTCTAGGAAGTTTCCTGTTAAAAGAGTAAAAGAGTTTATAACTTCTGCTGGACAGCAAGCCCCACACTGTGTTGCTGCAAACATCTGATCTGCAGATCACTCCCTATATTTCTGGGTAAAGGGGATGAAGAGAGATCACTTCACTTACTGCAAAGAATGCATGGTACAAACACACAGCAATTGTATCTTTTTGCTCTTGTAATTAGCAATTTCACTTTGTGCTTTTATACTGCTAGCTACATCCACTGGCATAACTGTATGCATTTTCCATCTCTGGCCTGTACCCAGAATATTTTGATTTTGGGGCTTTCTGTGGGAATCTGATCCTATCCCTTCCTCCCTCCTGCAGTGTTTTCTCACATCCTATTCCAAGCCTATGTTGCAGGATTGTGCCAGCTGCTATTCAGCCATGATCTTGCACAAACAATTCATAAAAAAAATCAAGAAATAAATGAAATCAGCAACATAGCACCAGCCATGTGCTCTCAAGGGAATAGCAGCTCCCTGGTCTTGTTTTTCACAGATCTCCTGGGCCTGATGGCTGCGCTGCACCTGAAAGAAGGAACTTGTGTGGGCTGAGAGGTGAGAAGAACAGGATATTCTAGATCTTGGAGATTCTCCTTCTCCATGACTACAGCCACAGGCATCGTTCCCACTCCCTGAAATAGAGGAAACCAGAAGCTGCATCTTTTTTTTGTTCTCCAGAGCTTGATTCTGATGAATCAGAAACTCATATGCAGATCTATCTTTCCCTCCAACAGCATTAAGTAGTTCAAAGCCCTTGCTGTCAAAAGTTCCTTTTGTTCTCTTTCTCATGTCATTCTGTATCAAAAGGATATCCCTGTACACACTTAAAAGCAGATATTGCGTGATGGAATGCATTATCCACTGCTCATACTTAATAAGCATTTTTACATAGGTTTCATGTTCAAATTTCAGGGATTTTTGTCGAGCAGTTTATGTAGGTACAAACTCCTTAAAGTGTCCGTTGGGGACACCTGTCTTCCCAATTTCATCATTTCAAGTGAATATAATACCCATGTCCCCAGGTAGAAGTCATGATGCAATCCTATCAGACAGTTGCTGTACTTTGTGCAGTGTGGGTGTGAGAGCTAATTTTGTCTTTAGATTCAGAGGCTTCATTAACAGTCTTAACACATTCACTGCAGCTTTCTAATTCCTTTCAGGCTTTAACACTTAAGCTACTGCCAAAAAAAAAAAAAAAAAAAGGAAGTACATATACAAAAAATGCTGTTTCTCTAACCCAAATAGATCTTTTAGATGATGCTAAATGCCACATTACAGCACATCATTCCACTGAAATGAAATTTATGGGAAATAAATCATAGCTAGTAAAGGCTGTAAATCACTATTTTGGGCAATTTATCCTGATATAAAACATGTGGAACTCTGAATTGAGTTGCATAGAAAAATAGAATGAAAATTATGTGTCTATTGTACAAAGGCATATGAACATCAACATAATGCATATTCTACCACTTTGCTGTTATGCCTTTATAGTCTAAGAATTTCATCATATAACAGCATATTGACTAGAAAATTCAATAATTAAAGTACATTAAAAAAAGCAACTTTTTTTTTCTTGCCTTAGGTATCTTTTCTAGCTTTAAGGTTTCATACAGCAGAGCAAATTCTAGCCATCTTCTGGGGGGAAGAGGGGGGGAACAAAAAAAACTAAAAAATTCCCCAAAACAAAACAACACTGAAATGTAGGGAAAAAACAATCCTGAAACTCTCCGCAGTGGCTTTTTTTTTTTCACTACATGTCACTTACAGGATGGGAAAAAAAGATAAATTAGTATGTTTTGTGGGTCATGCAAAGCTTGCATGCAAAAACAAACAAAAAAAAAGTACTTTCATCAACTGATGCATGTTGCATGAGAGAACCTGTCTCAATTATATTCTATTCCTTAAAAACTGTCCATGATATCAAATTACAGTACAAATAACCAAACTTACATATTGCTGTTTTGGAGCTAGTAGAATTAAAATTGAGCATCTAAATAATAAAGAATTCAGCTATATTTCAAATTAATGTGAAAAGTTACAGCTATATTTACAACTTCAGTAAAAAAGGGAAGCGTTACTGTTATCCTGATATTACTTGCTGATTCATTTCTGTTCCTTTTCACGCTCACTAATCCTAACCCAAAGGCTGCTTCTTTTTGATTCTGACTTTATGACTGAAGTAATACAAGAAATTTTAAATTATGGATGAACTTCATTGCAGTCAGCCTTGCTCTACAAAAAATGACTTTCAACAGCTGCAAAACACAACTTTAATTCTATCAGCACTGAGGGATGGTTGGTGTAAGGGTCACTTGTGGGAATTCTGCTTCCCACAAACAGGTATTTTTATCTGGATGGGTGTCTCCTGTTGTGTTCAGCTGAGACATTTCATAGAACAAAAGGAACCCAAACTGGCTGAAGAACCAAGGTTGTCAACTGGATGACAATACACAAATATTTTCTAGGTGCTCCCATATTACTCCTTGGGAACAGCAGTAACATCCAAAAGCAATTCAAGATGAAAGCTAAGTTCTGTCAGAATTCAAAGGCCCTTTCTTATAGTGAATCATGTCCTCTCATAGGCTTAATTTATCAATACACTGAAAAAAAAAAAAACACTTGTGCCTTTGTGCAAACTACAGACATTTTGGAGATGAACAAAATACTTTGTGGATCCAAAGCTAAATTAAAAAGAACAACGCAAGTTCAGATTCTTTTTTGTTAAATTAGCAAAACTATGAGACAGAAGAGAGAAAGGAGACATGAGACATGAATCTTTCAAGACCAAAGGAATAAAACCTGTCTGGAGTGAAATTTGCACAGCAGAAAGAAAAAACACCCAATTTCCCTCCTAGTCTTAAGGATTTATGACTCACTAAGTTTTCATCACCTATTGCCCTCTAAATTGAATGATGATCTATGCTGACTTCTGTCCTGCAAAGCTGGAATAAATACTTTCCCCAACTCTCTGAGACCCAGGTATCTGGAAAAACCTATTACATGTGATCTGACAGTTTTGGGATGCACCTATATTTGATGTGTAGGGGTTTTATATCACTGATGGCAGATTTCAGCTCAGGAAACAAGTTCTCATATTCTCTTAATCAGCTGAAATTACCTAAATTCTATTTTTACCTGCACTGCAGGTTTTCTTCTGTCTCATCTTCTTGTCCCCCTCGCTAGACAAATGATAATTTGCTTTGGATGAAAGCTATTACATCCATATAACAGGAATTCTATTTGATAAACTAATCTTTGCTTAGAGAGATTACTATTTTAATATACATAATTAAAAAAAAATCCTTGAATGGGTCTCACATTTTTTCCAAATTCATTGAAATTAAGTATATTGCCAAAACAAAAGTAATTTTGACTACTTTCATAATTTTCATATTTGTTAAGTTTTTCACCCTCTAAAAATACAGCATCGCTTACTGAGTAAACATTTTATGAAAAAGAACTTCTCTTTCTGGGATGAATTGCTGCCCTCTAGGAAGGATACACATGAATATGAAAGTAACAATACCTTTTGTGACTCTTTTCTCACATATTAAGGAAAAGGGAGAATTTAAGTTGATAGTTCTCACATGAACTAAACAGAAAACATGAACAACAGATGCACTGCCACTTCGGGTAAAGCTGTCTGAGCTAAAAGTGACTCTTTGCTTTATATTATTCAATGACAGCATTTTAAGGTTGTTTTAAAGTTTTGAGAAACATTTTTAACGCTGCTTCTTGTGGCAGTCTACAAACATTTTTAAACCTTTGCCTGTCTCTTTTGGTCTCTGCAAAAGGGAAGGATAAGCTCCAATAAGAAAAGCAAACTGTCAGTAGTCTATTTCAAAAAGATTGGGTTTTTTTTTCCTTTAAAACACTTTTTGGGCAAAAGAATTAATCTCAAGGCTAGGAGCTACATTGTGTTTTGGTAACTTCTCCTTTCACCACAAGCTTAGTAAAACATGACAAGTGAATGGCCAAGTGACAGGTTTGCAGTGGGAGCTTTAGCTCCTCCACAAGGAAGGATGGTGGCCTATCAGTTGATGTACTCACCTGGTTTCCTCCAGCTTGCAGAAAAAGACGAGGGGAAAAGCAAGTTACAGGCTTAAGCTTTGTTGAACAATAGAAACAGATTTCAGCTACTGAAAAGGTATTTATTTGTAGTCCCAAAGTTTTTGGAGAGGAGAAACACTGTTTAAGTAAGTGGATTCAGAGGCATTTTTCCCCATAAAGGATAGATTTAATCTGATGTGGTAGGTTTGAGGAGTCAGAGCACAGGAAGGCACAAGTCCACAGGTGTTCATATGAAACTGATTGACAAAGGTCTCAAAGGCTGTTATTCAGAAACCTCCAGTCTGACTCAGCAAAGACTGCTATCCCTTAAGAACTGCAGAATAGACACAGGATTAATTCTAAAAAACTCACACTGGCTTGGCATTGGTAAAGGTGGATGCATGTGGTCATCTGGATGGCTTGGCACAGACTGTGACCACCTGCCAGCTGGCGGGAGACTTCCCAGTCTTATTGATGTGGATGTCATTTCTAAGGAGCCTCAATCAATCTGGACAACTTTCTACCCTTTCCCTTCCTCTCCTGGCAGAAGATAAAGCACGTTTAGCAGCTCTTCTCAGAAGTGTTGACTCTTTGCCAAAGGTTCAGCAATATTGAGGGCAAAAGCAATATTGCTTTCTGTTAGTTGTTGTGAAAAGCCATCTTCACTTGAAAGCTTTTCTACTGAGAGGGCAATGAGCATGGCTGTATTCCCACTGAACTCTCCAGATAAAAAGTGCAAAACACTCTGGGAAGTGCTGTGTAATCACAGAGTATTAGAGGATGAAATTCCACTCCAGTGGATCACTACATATGAAGACATATGTTATACTGGGTCATCTTTTAAAAGACAAGAAAAGCTCCCTCAGTGTTTGTAGTAACTGGTGTCAAGCACTGCCACAAATAAAAATAAAGAAAATAGTATATAATCAGTCATCATGTATAGCAGCCAAATAGAACAATCTCTGAAGATTCACCTTCGAGCAATTTTAGCTCATCAAAAAAACAAGAGTAGGAAATACCTTAAAAAGGATTCATGATATTTGGTATAATGAAATAAGACTAAACATCAAAGTTAAAACTAATAGGAAGATTCAGCTTACGTGGTCAAAATGTTTAAAGAAATAGATCTATAATCACTGTAAAGAAAAATGACAATAACAATTCTGAGTAAAACATTCCAAGGGTAAGTAAAGGTTTTGAAGAAAAATGAAAGCAGGAAATAATATGGATATGAGACAGGCCAAAATATATCCATAAAACAGGAAGAGAGCAGCTCAACATTATAGAATCAGAGACTATCCTGAGTTGGAAGAGACCCACAGGGATCAAAGTCCAGCCCCTGGCTCTGCACAGGACATCCCAACAGTCACACCACACCACTGAGGACATTGTCCCAAATGCTTCTTGAGCCCTGACAGGCTGATGCTGTGACCACTATTCTAGAGCCCAATCACCTTCTGGATAAAGAACTTTGTCCTAACATGCAACCTAGCCCTCTCCTGGCCCAGATTCACACAATCCTCGTGTGCCCTGTCCCTGGTCAGGGAGCAGAGGTCAGTGTCTGTCCCTCCTGTCACACAAGAAGCTGTGGCTGCAGTGAGCTCTCCCCTCAATCTCCTCCAGGCTGAACAGACCAAGGGACCTCAGGTGCTCACCAAATGGCTTCCCATCTTCATCTCTGTTGCTCTCCTTTGGACAGCCTCCAATAGATTTATATCCTTACATTGTGGCACCCAAAACTGCCCCCAGGACTGGGGGTGAGGCTGTCCCAGGACAATCCCCTTCCTTGCTCAGCTGGCAATGCTGGGCCTGGTGCCCCCAGGACAGGGATGTCCCTCTGGCTGCCAGGAACGTAAAAAAACATTAAGCAGAAATACTTGATTTCAAAACTGCTGAAGCACCTGCTGCAGAAAGTATGGAATGAAAGCACCATCTCCCAGCATAAGTTTCTGGATGCTAATGTATTTTTACCTTAATCAGGATCCCACTAGAGATGTTCATTGCGATAGTGGTATTAGTTATCACAGAAGGATCTTCTTTCTAACCTGAATTAATTTGAGAGTGTAAGTGTATGGAATGTAGACAAATTTTCTCTGAACAGAGAAACAATTTAATTGGAGCACCTGTCCTCTTGTTTCCTGTGACACATGTTTTTCCACACAAAGCTTGTCCAGGTTATAATATTTTCTTTTAATCTCTACATTCTAATGATACAACTAAAATCAATCATTGTTCTCTCTTGCCATAGACAGAGAGATGAATCTGCCACAGCTTGAATTGCTATTACAATATACTTAGGGTAAATTATCTACTCAAGAATCACAGAATTCCTGCCAATTAAAGAAAGTTATTCTGACCTCTTAAGTGTCATCAGACTATTATTAGAATCATTGACATACTGGATTTAAATATTTGAGATTTAGAATGCCTAAGAATGTGTTCTGCTCCTAGAACACCTTGGTATACAGCTTCTGTTCTTCATAAATCCAAGTTATTTCAAAAGGCAAAGATCATACTGCAAATTGCATGGACTTGCTGCAGGATACTTAACTTCCAGTCATTAGGATTTTTATCACCCATAGTGTCCCACTAAACCATTACCACTGTCAGGATGGGTTTTGCTTCTGGCCAGCATTTCTCCCAAAACATGTTTTTTTTCACATTCTGAACACCCTCTTTGTGCTACTATTAAATGATTTTACAATACCAATATTTCTGAACAAAGCACTCTTATCATTGGGTAACCCACATCGCTGAGGGTTAGATGACCTTGGTGGTGCTGCAACATTTGTAATTCTCCAGCACAATCAATTATTTCATGATAATGTCTTTTGTCAGAGAATATTGTAAGGCAATGAGGACTGGATTTTTATATTTTTTCTTCTGTGAAAGAAAAGATCTGCTTTGACAGGTCTACAGAAACGTTCATACATGGGTCACAGACTGACAAAGGAATTGTGAATTACTCAGTAATAAAAAATAATAGTAGACAGTTATATAGCATTGTACCTCACACACAACGACCTCCAGGCTCGTTATAATAAGTATTATTTGTCAAAAATAAATTGCAGTGACCATCATATCTTCCAACAGTTTTTATTTTAAAATGGGCCATGAAGGAAATCTTAGATTTCAAATATTCTCAATCAGCAAGCCTAGCTACAGCAGCTACATTAACCACTCTGTAAATAAAATACAGATAACAAGCTAAAAAAACCTATAAAAGACTAAGAGTCAAATGAAAATTTAATGCAGGAAACTTGTGTTTCAAACTTCAAAAATTATTAGCAGGAAGGAAAAAAGTTGCATGCTAAAAGACAGGCATTACCTCACATTTTTAAGCTTTTCCTCAGAGGCCCTTACACAATCACAACAATGAAATGACAAACAAGCAGCAATAAAAGAAATTACAGTGGTGAAACAACAATCCCCCAAAATTTGGGGCATCCTGACAAATATATCAAAGAATGAAAACAAAAAATGGCTGAACTCATGTGTAAACATTTCCTGCATTAAACAATATTATTCCACAGAATTTGGAAACTATCTAGAAGTGAGAGCAATTAGGCACTGACCTGGACTAGATGAAGCATTCCTGTGGCAGCTTTTGCCCTTACCTTTGCTGATAGGAGTGTCTACAAGCTTAAATTCTCTAAGGATTTTGGCAACTCTCTGACCATGGAGAAGATGCCAGACTAAACTGGAAGGGACATTCAGAAGTTATCAGGTCCAAAGCCATACCCACAGCAGGGGTGATTGCAGTCATGTCAGGAAGCTAGAGGGCTGTGTCTTGAAATGAACCAAAGTGCAATGTCCTTTCCTGCAAACAGCTGTTTCTAGCCTTGATACTCCAGAGCATCAAGCACCCACATTAAAACTGGAAATTAAAAGAAGAAATATTTCAATGGAAGCTAATATTTTATAACATCCAATATAAAAATCTTCAGTGAATAAAATATATCATCTCACAAGTAGGGCATGAAACCAATCAACACTAAGACATCCCAGTAAACATGTCACAATAAGCTGCAGTGAAAGAAGATGATACATAAAAAGTGATGGATGACTGTACTGGGGAAACCACAATTTTTCAAAGCACTGCTATAGTTAAAAGACAATAACATCTGAGAATACTTATGACTAATTAGCTGTAGTACAGTTAATGTTCAACTGGCACTGCTTAAGGAGAGTTAATTCCTAAACCTTTAATAGATCTTATATCACTGAGGATGATCAAGGGCCTCACACATAAAATGCTACGGTCAAGAGCATAAATAAAATATATAAATAATCATCTTCATATGTTCTAAAAACATATTTTACTCCAGTTTACATAAAAATGCTTTATTCTATAGCCTTCCAGTTATTGAGGCAGTAGGACACAACATGTATATTTATTTGTATGTGTGTACACTCAGAGGCACAAACAGCACAAGGAGCTGTTAAACTTTCCCTCAAATACTGCATGAAGAAACCTAATAAACTCCTGTAGCTGAGATTTTCTTGCTGTAAATCAGCTTGAAATTTCACTGTAATAAAAAAAGATGAGGAATCGTCATAAGTTTGTCACATGAAATTTAATCTAAAACAAAAATTAAGCATATAGGTTTATAAAATTAAAAGGAAAATACTAGACACAAAGTCAATGGATTTCAGAAGTCTGGCTCTTCCACCAAGGAGGCTGTTTAACAGAGAAAAGGCAGTATTGACTCTTTTCCAGTCCTATACCACTTAGACCCATGTAAATCAAACCACTCATATAAAACAAAAATAAGTAGCAGCCAATTTCTAAAGCAGAGCACAGGAAAAATATCCAGCTACTAAAACTGTAAACTGCTTCAAAAATACACTGGGCTGTCCAGCAGCTCTTGTTCTGTTCTGCTGAACCAGCTGAACAAGGGTTACCTCCCTCCAGAGAACAGGGAAGAGCGAGTGACTGGTAACCAAGGCTGGACTGCTTCAACTGAATCAAAACTCTTCATCTACAGATATAACTGAACCCTTAATTCTTACCAGAACAGGAGAGACCAGCTTAAAAATGCATCCAAGTTATCAACTTGTTAGCTTTAGATTCTACTATTTCCACAATGACAATATTTTTCCACATGAATAGAAGGGGAAAAACATCCTCCAAAATCAAGTTTTCAACATCATCAGGTCTTTCTCAACTGTGAAAAAGCTTTCCCTCATCATAAAATGAAAACCAAGAAGACTTTTCCATGTAATAATTGATTTTGTGGTACATTCAGAGAAGGTGGAATCCACTCCACAAGGGAACAAAATGGATACTCAAAGGTTTCTCAGGTCATCTATAAATAGTATAGTAAGAGTAGTATCAGATTCAAACAGAAGAACATAACTGATTCAAGGAATACAACAAGAACCAAAATGTTTTTGTATGCAAGCAGTAAAATGGGTTTCACCTGGGTTTCCTCCAACCCAAGTGAAACATGTAGAAATACAAGCTATATACCAAATCAGCTGGTCAGAAAGAAAAAAGAAATTGGCAAAGAAAAAAACCTGGCAAATACTCAAAAGTGAACTAACACAGAAACAGAAAACTTAAAAAAACCCCACTGCAGTTATTTGAGCAAATAGGTTACCAATATAATTTTTTTTTTAACTTTCCAGACAAAAATGAAGAAGGCAAAGGTTAGGCAAAGAGATGCTCTTTGCTATTATCTATGATGATAGAGCACATATTTACAAATTATATTGTGTATTCTTTTTACTGATCCACGGTATGTTTATAATATGCCACTTCATAATCAGAAGAGTATTGTTTCTTCTGGGATGGAAATTTCTGCAAGCACAGTTCAAGCAGAAACAGGTTGCAATAAATTTGGGTTAGCTTTAAACTCACTTTTCCTATCAGTAACACGCAATTAATGCCTCTCACCACACAGTCATCCATCACCCTTGCTCCAAACCTATGTGAAAAACTATTGCTTTTTAATCCACACATGAATGAGAACCTGGTTACTTGAGCTGCAGAAATCAAAGGATGATCATACCATTTTCTTGTCCAATAGCCCCTATAAAAGATTAGCATGCCTTAAATTCTCTTGTTGGATGAGCTATTCAGGCTTAGAACATACTTCTCAACACACCATTTTAAGTAAAACAATTTAACAAAGCCTTACTCCATTCTCAAAATGCTATTTTTTAATGAATTGACATGGAAAGGAATTCTATTCCACCATCCAAACCCTGCAGTCCATCCTAGCTTCCCAAACCTCCTCCTGAGCCCTGAAATGGAGTTTCTT
>WBND01000932.1:61810-88484 GCA_013398595.1 Tychaedon coryphoeus
ACAGGAGCATAGGAACATGCAAATGTATAGTAGGCATTTATACAAAATTTAATATTAAATCAGGTCTTGATTATACAGAGCATGCTCACGATCTTAGAAACAGTCAGTTATTATTAGAAAATACCCCAATTAAAAAAAATTTAAAAGAAGCCCTAAACTAACAACAGAAACCCCAAACTGCTGAAAAACCACTTGACATTACCAACTGTATGATGCATTAGAGACTATTTACTGAATATCTAATCCCAAACAGATTATCACAGCATAAGAGAATAATCTGTTTTAAAGGGTTCACTATGGCATGGAAAGCATCAGCCTCCTTTGACTTTATTTGTGAAGTAAATCTTCATTGAAAAGAAAGGGAAGGCATGAAAAACATGTCATTTATATCTGGGATGCCATGTGAGGTGAATGCACAGCACAATCCTGTGAAAGCTGGTAGAGAAAGTCAATTTACAGAGAACCAGAATGGCTGCTTTTAACCTGTGCTACTCAGTTTTGCATTTCTCAAAATTCTCCATTAGCAGTCAGAATAAAATAATGAGATTGAATTTTTCTATTAGAACCACTGAGTTTGAGTTAACAGAAATGTGGTTGTAACAAAACCAGCATGTTAGCAAAAATCCATGATTCAAGTGTGCAAAAAATAAGTAGTGAGTCAAGGGGTGAAAGAGTAGGTTGCATACTATGAATATGGCATTTTGTCCTAGATGTAAACAGAAAAAGATAAAAAATTACTACAGGCTGGCACTGATGAAAGCATGTAAAACGAGGAACAAAGAGGACCCTTCTTGCCACTCAGTCATCTTTTGGGATTTGAGGAAGAGTTGTTCTGTCTTTGGCACTTCTGTGCTACTCCAGATCAAACAAACCAGAGAGGGATGCAGAGGTTTTCAAAGTACTTGAAGTTCCTATTGATTTCTGCTCCTTTCTGAAACTGATTCAGAGTTTAACACCAGCATTTTTTCTCCTCTCTCAGATTCTCCTTCATTTATCTCTTCTCTCCTTTTTTTTTTATTTATTCATCTTTTCATTCCATGACTACCTTTCTGAAGAGGGTTTTGATTTAGCCAGTCAAGAATTTCTCTTGCAACACTGCCATGAGTCAATGAGCAAAAAGCCCAGCAAAATCAATGACTAAAGGCACAGAAAGATGAATTCTGGCACAGAGAGCTGGGATGATTGAAAACTTACTGCTCCAGATGCTCATTACCGAGTCTGGTCACTGCAGCACAAAGTTGTTTGGACTTGCTAGGAGCCATACTCTGATTTGAGGAACAAAATTCAGACAACCTATTAATTCAGCTGCTAATCACCGGTAAGGTGGCAGATATTTTAAAAAACTACATTTAACTTCTAGAGAAATAATCAGTCTGCACCCTAAAATGGATTGAGCTTGGCAGCTGTGTGCCTTGGCTTCCAGTGAGTAGTAAAAACCATGCCTTAAGATTTGGCTACCCAAGGAAATGTGCCAGTAGGTCACTGCATTAAAAAAATTACATCTTCCTGTTCTGATTTTTATGAACTTTCCTTATTCTACTTTCAAGGAAAAAATCATTGATAAGAATTAAGTTTTTAGCTCATTGTGACTTACTTTTTCCACCCAGAAGACCTTCAGAAGCAAAACTTATCTTACATTATAAGACAAAAAAACCAGAAAATTACCACCTCTGCCTCAAAAATGTGATGAGAAACATTTCAATATAGACTTGCCAACAGTCCCAATATTATTGTTGCAGCTGAAATAATTTCAAAAAACTAAAAATACAATAGCAGTTGACGTTGGAGTAAGCAAGTTAATTATTAAGGATTTAAAAGCAATCTTCAGTGTTACCACAGGTAACATTTTAGCACTACTTAAATCCATGAGATAAATGTAATGTTATACAGCTTTTTTCTGTACTGAGTCTCTTTTCCCCTCAAAGAACGAGAGAAATGCTTACTGTAGGATCAAAGTCTCAACCACTTTTTCTCACTGTCTGCTGGAACTACAAAGCAGTCTAGAAAAATAAAGCTACCATGTATAGAAGAGGAGAAAGGAAAATGAAAATTTGCAGTGGGAGCAATGATTAATAAATAGTAGAAGGAGCATTGTTACAGAGCATAAAAGAAGGAACTCAAAGCTAGGAAAGTACATGTCAGAATTTGTACAGAGAAAACAGACACTGGATTAAGAAGCTACAACGTAGCACAAGAAAATTGCAATTGTAATATATAAATTTATTTAGATGACTGCATCAAGTGCAGTCATTTCAAATACAAAAATTAAATAGTGAACTCCTAAATGAAGAGCCAGAAAATGTCTAGAATAATTTACCTTACAAGGAGAATTAAAAATAATTCACTTCCAAAAAAAAAAACTTCCTCCAACCAGTAAGAATGATTTGAAGCATAATAATACAAATCAATTACAAACTGGATCTACATGGAGTCACTTGGTTTTTTGCCTGTCTGTCCCACAAAATCCTGGGAGTTCATTAGGCTGAATCCAATTCAGTAAACACATCTGAAGATATGTGAGTGCTTTTATTCAACCAGGCTCATCTCAGACAACTTTACTGAATATATTCAAAATAAGGAGGTGAAATTTTATTAATAAACCATGCATAATATTATTAAAAAGGGCCCTAGTTCTCATTGTTTAATGGACTATATTCAAGAGACCACAATCATATCTGAAACCTATTATTACTTTCCTAAAAAGCAGTAACTGAAATTATGCCATTTATCCAGGTTATTTAGCAGGGACAAAAAGACTCAGTAAAGCCACCTGAAAGAGAGAAGTTTAAAAAAAAAAAAAAAAAAAACCAAAACCCACAACAAACCCAAGTAGATCTGTATCAGAGGAAATAAATCGACCTTAAATCTGTTGCACAAGCTGCACATAAGTAAAAAACATAGATCTATTTCTTTTGAATATTGGACAGTGATTTTCATTATTCTCTTTTACTGGAAGTTCTATGAACCTAGAGAGTAACTTACATAAAAAAATAAGGCATTGATTTGCCAATAAATTAAAGCTCATCTCATTGATTATGGTTTTATAGCCATGGTTACTAGATACACTTTTAGTATTTAGAACAAGACAGTATCTAACTGCCTTTTATAAATATTATGCGAAAGAAATCAGGGGCTTGGATGACAAAAAATTAAGTTGCATATAGTTTTCTACTTTTAGCTCATGGTTTCAAGCCTGCAGAAAAAAAATCCAATGTAAGCAACTGAAAATAGTAAGCAATAGTCTAAGATATTTTTACAGTAAAAAATATTTAAGTGTACTAATATTAAAAAGTCAAGAAATATAGAATACTCCACATATTGTATCTATAGTATAGTAGAATAGGAAGATGCAGAATTCTACTGCCATTGTTGGAACATGAGAATTGAATCAATCATGAATTTTTCATAACAAAGTACAATTTATTCAAGTAAAATAGTTTTTACTGCTGTTATTATTTGGAAAATGTAGCAGTTTGAAAAATACTTCTCTAATAAAAACTAGATTTGGTTAATCTCTGTCCAAAAGCACAGGCAAAACTACTTCACACCAGCATTAACCTCACATTGCTCATGATCTTTACCTTGCATTTAGGAAAACCATGTTTTAGTTTCTCTTCTGAGGGACATAGAACAGCATTAAAATGTCAGTCTTCACACACAGGTTGCCTGAAACTGCTGCCTATTCTCTGAAAAGCCTGCTCATTTTTGTTGAAGCATTTGGCACTTCCAAAAAAAAAAAAAATTCTATTTGCCTCAAAATTGCCACAAAACACAAATAAGGGAACTACTAAACTGTCTAGCTGATCCATCTTCCCATGTGGCCTCACACTTTAAACTCTACAAAAAGAGAAGAGACTGAAATTTCTAGACAGAAATAAACTCCTCATTCCTTGCAGAAAAAAATTAATTTATGATTCCTTCCTCGAAAAAAAGCCCCAAAAACAAACAAAGCCAACTAAATAATGCATATAAACTAAGGCATGGGAGGCAGTTGAGAAGGCATAAAATGGGTTTTACTAGATGAAAGCTAAAACAGAATAGAAAAGGTCTGAAGTGAGGAAAGTGAGCAAATAACTCACTCACCATCATTGAGCATACATCTAACTAGCACAGTCCTATCAATCAGACAATTTGGTTTGTATCTGTCTCCACTGCAAAAAAACTGTATGAGCACCATGGAAAAGAGAATTTAAGTAGCCAGAGAGTCCCTCTGGGAACTTCATTAATCAGTAGTCTTCATTCTATCCTGATAAACAGCACAAACTGGACTAGAGTTACCTGCAAGAACAAGCAGCAACTTCAAGATGTTCTCTGGCAGCTTAGTTGCTCTGCTGCCTTTCCTGAGCTAACACAGGGACCAGGTTAACATCTGTCCTCTGGAAGAAAGATCCAGGAATCCTGGAAAAATCCTCCAGGATTTTTACTTGTTTATTTCTTTAACATCAAATCAAGAGCTCTTCTCAACCCATACTTTCAGCTCCACATGAATATCACCTCACTACACTCTCTTCCCTGGTTCCTTTATATAATCTTACTCCTGCTCTCCACTGCCTCTTGAAAGCTGAAGGAAGGATAATATATTTTATTTATATTACAAGTCACATGGTATATTTTCTGCACTGTAAGTTATCAAACAAAAACATAAGATGTTCAATTAAGCTGCAGATCACAGAAAAAGTACATCATGCCCTGTAGCAACACCTCCCATTTAGCACATGGAAAAATGCTGCAGTCATGACAAATCTTGGTGAAGCTTCTCTTAGTAATTACCCTGCTTAATTCATGCTGTCATTACATGGTACTTTGATAAGGAAAAATATTTAGTGTCATATATACCTATGCACAAAGCTGCTAGCAATAAACATGAACCCTCTCAGCAGAGCTATTATAAACACTGAGCTGTATTTTCCTCTGTAAACTTGAACTCTGCCTGCTCTTTGCCCCTGCCTGGCCCACCTGGGGACAAGCTGGAGGTCATCCCTTGCTGCTGGTCAGAACCAGCCTTGGAGGCATTCCCAGCCCCTCAGGTACGTGAAGCTGACTCACTCCCCATTTTAAGAGGGAAGTTCATCCCTTGGCTTAAGCTTCTCCTTCTGCACCTTCTCTGCAGTTGGATCTCAGCTCTGTCACATTCCAGCACCCAGCCCTGTTCCTAAACCAGCTGCTGATGCTCTGGCCTTGCTTCCATTCCTCATGCTGCCATTCTGGATGTCCCTGCTTTCCAGACTCACATCTTGCCCATCAGCTGACACATTTTCACTTGCCATGGCTTCAGCCCTTCAGTTTGACTGAATCGTTATTCAGTTTGTTGTTCAGCCCAATCCTCTGCACTCAGCTGTTCCATTTCACGTTTCCCTGGCCAGCATGACTGCCCTCAGGTCATTTACATCACGCACATGAAACCCCAGACAGAGTCAGCTTTACATAAATAAGGAACACTACACAAGCAGCTCATCTCCAAGCAGCTTAAACTTGCCACTGTTAAAGGCTGATTTGTCACCTTTCAACAGAAAGCTACAGAACCACCTCCAAACTGAGGTGAGTCCACACAGTGAATTACCAGTGCTACCATACTGTATCTAGTGCATACAGAAAACTCATCAAGACAATGAACAAAAAAAAATAATTAAGAAAACCATGCTAAATGCACAAAGCAGCAATTGAAAGGAATAAAATCTGATTTTAAGCACTCTACAAAATCACTCTTCTGTATATGCATGTACTAGCAAAAAAGCATTTAAAGACTACAACCAAAAAAAAACTTTTATTTAGGGATACCCAAACTTAGCTGGTGTCATAATTGTCTCTTGCAGAGTGTATAAAACAGAGAAGCTTCAAACTGATCTTTGTTTCACAGGACTTAAAGATACTGTTAAATAAATAATTTGGTTTGTAATTGCTGAGATCTAAAAAATGCTCCACAAGTAGCTCTTGCATATATTAAAAAAAAAACCCTATCAAGTCTGGAATGTTAGACTTCCTATTCTATTCTTTCACTTTGAAGTAGAATGCAGGCATTCTAAAGGAGTTGCTCACCCTAGGAACAAAAAGGGTGGGAGAAAGTCTTAGTTCTAAATGCACAATGCACATTTGCCTGGAAGAGTTGGGGTAGGTTGGAAAACAGCTAACACAAAAAAAAACCCAAAACAAACAAAAAAATCAACAACAAACTAGCTCCAAGGGGAAAACAACAAGTAACAGGTTATCAAAACATGATTTCTTCAGTTTCTTTCACCTTCAGTCAGAATAAAACAAGGCACAGTCATAGTATTCAAAAGCCTATTAAATTCAAATTTCATCTCGAACTGGGGCAAATAATGAAGAATTAAAGTTACCCGCAATGAGAAAAATCCTTTATCAAGGTATATTTGAAACAAACATTTTTTATTAGGCACGGTCCTGACTGCTCAAATTGTTGAGGCACTTCAGGAATTGTGCAGTTTGGCTGCACCTTGATTTTGTAGCTGCAGGAGAGTCAGCATGAATGAAAGGCCACTGGGTTTTGATACAAAGTGCTATGCCTGCTTCTGAGTCAGCTCAATCTTAAATCTGCTCATCAAAAGATTTAGGAAGATGCTCCTGTTGTCTTCAGTTATTCTCCTATTCAGGCATTTTATCGTTCAATTAATACCATAAACCACGCCTAAAAGTCTGGGGGAGGAAGGAGAAGAGGAGCAGTAGGGTGGAAGGATGGATATACTCTAGTTTATAGAACCATAGATCTAAGCAGTGTTAACTACAAGTCAATTAAGCTTTATTTAAGCCACAAAGAAATAGCAACCTGGCCACAAAAATAGGAGTTAAAACTGCATCTTCTTCTTTTTTAAATACTGCAATAAAGTGTCTCCAACACTTACAAAACACATTACTGCTGTAATTAGTAACAGAAGTTTACTTATAGAAAGATATAAAGACCAATTTTGGCATGTAAGCGAAGCTGATCCAATTAATCAAGGTGTCAGAAGATATTCCTGCAGAAACTTTTAAAGGCAGCTATTATTTAGAAATGCAACTCAGCTTATTTACAAAATACTATATTTGGATTACACACTGCATCCATCCACATTTAGTAGTTGCTTAAAATGAAAATGGCATTGGTATTTTGCAAATGATTGCTCCTAATACTCTTTATTAACATATCTACACTAAAGTTTCACTGTAGTTTGCTTAGCTGACTTTATTAAATGCAATTCACATTATTTCTATACAGCATAGAAGATCAATAGTCTATTCTACATTCAAAAACTCCAAGTAACCAATATCTGGATCTATTCTTACACTATCAGAGGCTTCTCTAACAGCTAATTAATGCTGACACAAAAACTCCAGACTTTTTGAAATCTTACTTTTATGTTAGCAATTACTCATAGAATAACGAAGATTTTTATTCCTTATTAATTTACTTATTCCTGAACTACCATACTCAAAGCTATGCTTCTAAATAGAATCCAGCCTAGAACATAAATCAATGGCCTTAACATTGCCTTTGTGAACTTGCTTTAAGTTTGTTCATAAGATCATTGCAACTGTGACTAGCTCCCAACAACAGAACTGGTAAGAGAGCAGACATTAAATAACACTTCAGTTACTTCATTTGGTAGATTTAGATACCCAGGCAGATGAAAATTATTCAAAAATACCTTTAAAGCTGATAAACTACTGTCACATTTGAATCAATTTTGGTTCCATAGATATTTGATAGATAGATACTCTACACATTAATTAAGGAATCACTGAATAAAAAAAGTGAAAACCACTGAATACTTTCCCATGGGAAAATATTGACACTAAAAATCAAGGCATCCATTCAGTTCTGATATATGTTATATCTGACTAATATAACAGACATTCCCAATGAAAACAACTGTTGCCACTGGAGTTGCTGAGCATATTGTACAATGCATTCCAATCGGGCTGGGATTACAGCAAAAGTCTTTACTGTCAGTTTTTCCCATCATGCACTCAGTAGTTGATAAGAAGTAGACCTAGCATAAGCAATGCACTTTGTTTAAAAGTCTTCCAGAAAATAAAAAAAAAGGTTGTTTTTTCCCAGTTTTAAAAGCCATAAACGATGCAAATCCCAACTAAGAAATATATAAGTTGAGTATTAACCTACAAACAATTCTTTTTCCTAACAACTTTTGCAGAGGAAATATAGCTCCAAAGCATAACGCTGAACATTAATTAAATTCAAAATACAATACGTTTATTCATAAGTTTTGCAGCCACAAACCCAAAACAGCTACTGAAATCTGTGAAATAGTTTTCCAAATTAGTTTGTATGACGGAATTTTAGTCTTTCACGGAACACTTGCTCCTACACAAAACATTTTCACATCTACAATTCTAAAAGTTTGCAAGCCCTAAACACATTTTAAACAACAGGACACAACAGTCAGACAACTCCATGAAACAGTACACAATCCAAGCCAAGCTTCCCCGTATAAAATACATTTTCAAATCTTTTGCACATTTTTTATAGCATGTTAATATAGCAACCAATTGCAGCACACACTAATGAGAATTAAAATACCATTGCAGGAGTTAATATAAAATATTCATTTTTGCTTGTGTGCTCATGTAAAAAAAAAAGAAAACCAACAAAATAATAAACAGTATCTTTCTTACTTACCCACCACGCACTACAGAAAAGCAATAAGCATAGTTGGCAAGCAGGAATTCTGTTAACCTTCAGTTACTCACCTAGGAAAAAAGAGAAAGGGATAAGCACACTTGGTGGGTGGAGGAAGAACATGACAGTTAATTTGTAATTAACTTAATTAGCTTCTGTGTTCATGAGATTTTTAAATTGAAATAACTTCAAATTCAGTTAAAAGGATGGAGATGGAAATGTTTCACAGCAAAGTGGATCACAAAACAACAACTCGATGGAAGTCGCATTTGTGTAAAACCCAAGCAGCTCATTCAGCTGGAGCACTGACACAATTCTGCTCTGCTACAACAAGAGGAGTGCCAAAATCTTTAAAAATCAAAATGGATAAGGATTTGGAGTTCAGCATACACTGCCTAGAGCAACATTTTAACAGAACACAGTTAAAGGTAATTAACTTTTGTGATTACCACAATCATTTTCAAGGTTTTCAGTGAAGCCGATGGAAGACCCAAAGTTTTGCCTGATAAAATTAGGCAACTTTTCTGAACTGGCACACTTGTATATTTTATTGTATTTTCTCTTTAGCAGAATAGTGAACACGCTTTGTTTCACGTAGTGCCAAATCAGTATTAAAGATGATATGGTCTTCTGGATATTTAATGAATTCAGCATTTATTAATGAGTAGTATGAATGGAAAGCAATTAAGAATATCAGAATAAAAGTTTTCTTCATCAGTGTATGCACATAAGCTTCATGAGTTTAAAAAAGTCTGAGATCTCAAATGTTGACAATAAACAGGAAAAAAACAGTAAAACTTTTAGCAAGAACACTAATATTTTTGTATAGTATATTACATGGCATTGTATTAGGAAAGGCTGTGCCTTCAAATTTGGGAGATTTGCCAATGAGTTGAGCTTCAAAGAACGTAATAAAGTGGAAGTTGCTAGAAACCGAGCATATCTGAAAATCCTAACTACTCTACATTAGTGGGACATGTAGTCATAACCATAGGCAATGTAAAATGCAGTTCTTCAGAAATGTCACTCACAAAGCCCCAAAGCATCCCAGCTGCCCACTCAGGTGACACAAGTGGCACCATTCCCCATTTCAGTGCATGAAGAGCCATCACACATCTCACAAGTCTCACTTTAGCACTGCTGAAGTGACAGTGAGGTGGCAAAGCCATCCAGACCAAGTAGGATTACTGGGTGCTTTGCTTAATCCACAAGAATTTCCAGTGGTGTGGAGAAGACTGTTAAAATTGGTCCTGTTATAACCCAGCCATCCTTTGTTGTACAAACACAGTTCTCTTGCAGAAATTCTTCAGCAAAAAAACTTGTAAATATTATGAATAGAAGGTTAGACTGTCTTACCATGGATAACTTAAAGTATTATATCACAGCAGCTCTTACATGCCACTGTAGGGTCTTAAACATCCAAAGTTTAGGAAAAGCAAAGCACTAGTGATACAAAGCTTTTTACTAAGAAAGCAATTGAAAAATCATTGCAAATAGCATTTAAAATACTTATTCACAATGTTACACATCAAATTTCTACTATGAAACCAAACCATTAAGTGTGCTCTACATCCAGTTTCCATAAAGGCACAGAGAAAGCCATTCACCAAAGAGAGACTTTGAGAGGTTCTAATATACGCTAAATATGCTTCTGTTGATGCAATATTATTAAGAGGAGATACTTTTTTATTATTTCAAATAAAAAACACTATTTTAAAATCAACTGCTATAGAGAAGTGTAATTTAGAGACAAAACCCCCCAACTTCGTTCATAAAGTCCTTCAAATTACATCAGTGCAGCAGTGAAAAATCTTCTAAGCAACTGCATTTTCTCATGTTATGCTTTTATGATTTCCCAGTGTCAGACTATTAATGTGACAGCAAATTGTAGTCATTAGTCAAAAATAGTGAATATAATGGTTTATATGCTTAAAGTGACCTTGAGGCTGTCTTGTACAATACTGATAGCCAAAACAATTGCTGTTTCATGATTGCTCCTGACTAAATCAAATCATACTTCAATTTAAACATTGAGCTACACCTCAATTTTTTTCTTAAGATTCTATACTCACTTGTTACCTACCAATATATATGGGACTATATATGAAATCTGAATTAAGCCAGATAGAAATAGTCAGAAAACTTAAAGGACATCAAGAAAATTTACCATACTACTGATATACAGGCACAACAATTGCATTGCTATAGTATGGGATAATTATACATTAAAATTTTAACTGTCCACACATTTTTTAATTGGAATACTGTATAAAAGCCTTGTAATCCCAAAAGCGTGTACCAGAACGGAAAAATTCCAGATAGCTGGCTGAACTTCAGTCCTCTTAATAAAAATGTTAATTCATTGTGTGGCTTAGAGTGATGAGGGGAAAAGTGGACACAACATGGAACAAGCTTTTTCTTTCTTTGGCAAGTGGGAAAACAGGCAAATTATGAAAAAAATTTCATTGTACAAAATTGTGTTTTCATTACTTTTCAGAAAGGAGAGGTGCAATTCATAACTTCTCTGAAAACTTATTTTTTCCCTTTTTGGACTCTCTGTGCTTCTGTGTGTAAGTAAATACGACTTGACTAATTTCACTGAAGAAAGATATACATATCTACAAGTTAATCTTATTGCCATCATGATAAATTCCAGTCCCAGAGATCTACAATTAGCTTTCAAATGAAAGGACATTTGAAACAGCTTAAGTCAAATACATGTATTTCCTTAAAAGGAAATGAAAATCATTTTTTTTAAGGTCACTATTAATAATCATTGAGCACTTAAAACAAACAGCAAACAAACATATTTAATTCTAATGACTTACAGCTCCTTAAAGTTTTATATGATACGTTTATCCAAAAGTAAATGTATGCAGTGCTAAATAGCAACACTTCAAGTTTTGACCTCAAACAAAAAAAAAAAAAAATCACATCATCTTAAACTATAGTATTTTAGGGGGGTTTTTTTGCTGTTTCTTTTAAATTCTCAATAGCTACTAAGAGTAACCTATAAAAAAATGGACAAGGGATCACATGAGTAAAATCTGAGCATGTCAGAGGAAGGCAGCCAGCATTACCTCTCTGCTGTAACTTAGGTCAAAAGCAGACAGTTTTTTGGTTTTGTTTTTCCTTTTTTTTTTTTTTTTTTTTTTTTTTTTTTTTTTTTTTTTTACAGGTACCAGTCTGTAAACTTAAACTTCACATAAATTATAATGGCAGTTAAAGCAGTCACTAAAGCACTAGGGTAGCTTCAGTAAACCTCTGCTCAGTGCAAAAGGCAGAAAAGTTACCTATTCAACAGATCATGCAATCTACATGGAAATTTAAACAGAAAACACTCAGTGTTACATGGCCTTCAACTCTAGAAAAATCTAGAATTTAGCTTGAGGTGAGCATCTAAGGCCAGAATTCAGCTGTATATATATATAAAAAAAATGATGTGACAGTAGCATATTAATGGCAGAGGTTAATTCCTGAAAACTTTCTAGTCAATTAGATATTTAAGAAATCATTTAACTAATTAAAGTAAGTTCTTTATAAGACTGCGAAAAATTGTTAAGAGGTACATTTCTTTTCTAATCATCTTTGTACAGACTCTTCAAACTTGCAGTGCAATTAAGCTTAATGAAAACTTTAATGATTTAAAGACAAATGAACATCATTTTAGTTGTCCTAGATAACATATATCCTTCACAAAAGGCTGAGCAGTGACATTCTTCACACAACTTCCACACACCAATGCTCTTCCAAAATGGATAATATCTCTTGGCATGTCACCTTGGGTCAAGCATAATTTAACTATTGATTTCATCTGCTTGTAATACTAATTTTTATGGCAACCATTAGCAAGGATGGGATTTTTTTCACCAACTACCAAGTATTTTCTATCAAACACTAAACATGGAATTTTGAGTAAACAACAGGTATTCGCCATCACAATTGTAGTGACTCTTCTACTTGGGCAAGAAGCCTGGTAAATCACCATTAAAGATTCACAACAGAAGTAGTGCCATGTTTGATGTGATATTCAGAATCCATGGAATACAGCATGAGTAGGAATGACAGACCCCTGCCCTTGGAGCAGGAAACCTCCTCAAGCAGGGCTGGGGTGCATGACCAGGAGCTGAAAGCCAGAGCCTGCTGTGGGCCATGACAAACCAGCCTCATTTTGGTGATCTGCTTATGACAAAGCAGCTAGTGATTAATGACAGGATCAAAAAATGTTAACTCATTAGCTAACTCCTTCTGTGGACATTCATCTAGATTTTGCAAGGTGGTAGGACAAATCAACAAATCTGAAATGAAAACCTCTAACTTTATTTGAAACCCATTCCAAGTTGAAAGTTCTACATTTGAGCTGCATTAGCTCACTTTCTAAACATTAAAACTCCTTCCAAGAATTGCTTAAAAGCAATCAGAACTATTAAGAAATACAATTTTGTGAATAACTAGCTCCTTATATTTTGCATAACGATCTTCAGAGATGCAAGGCTATTTTTGTGCTCTCTTTTCCAAACACAATGTGCTTCTTTCATCTATTACACAATATGGATATGAGTACACCAGAAAGCAATTGCAATTATCAAAAGATCAAATATATGATAAAATTAAAGTATTGATCAAAGCTTTCACTTTTTTTGTCAAATCTATCTGGAAACACACTCTACAACATAAAAATATAAAAGAGCTCATGTATATTCAGACACAGCCAGATAAACACACACCCAGTGCTACAGAGGCACTCTTTAAAACATGCCAGATCTGATACTTTAAAGATCTCTGTATCACTGAATAAAACCTTTAGTCTAGTGACAACTACAGTGAGATCAGCATCACACCAAAACACACACAGGGATTCAATGAGTTTTGCTCTCTGAAATTTGACAGCATTTAAAGTCAAAGATTAAAAGGAAGCCCAGGTTCCCAAGTTTAGTATTTATGATATAACATTTCAAGTCAGGACACAAAAATAAAACACATTAAAGTTTATGGGTGGTGGCTCTTCAAGTATGATCTTCACAGGTTTATTTTTTGACACATCTCTAAGTAACAAGAAATCTCTTGAAGTAATCCTCAGCTAACTGGAGGCCTGATATGTATGACAACTAAATAAGCTTATCTGAGCTGAGCTTTGTCTAGTCATTGCTAAAAATTACAACAGATAAATAGCTTGCAAATGGTATACTAGACCTCTATACTTGCTGCCAATCAAAACTGACAGCAGCATCCTAAGATAATGAGATGCTGGAATACTGTATTATTCCCTGATAACAAATTCACCCATCATTACCTAAAAGCAACTTTTTTTCAAGTTTTTAAGTATTTAAGTATCTATAAAATATTATTTATTTAAATATAGACTTAACAAGCCTCCCATCTTTTCAATACTAGGGTTAAAAAACAAAACAAAACAAAACAAAAACTTTATAATGAACTTGGAAGGCAATTCTTACCATCACTTTCTGCAACAAGAGGTAGTATGACAATCTTCCAGACAATAAAATCTTCCCTTTTTGTCAGACTCACATTGGGTTCAGTGAAGTTGGGCATCCCTTGCATTATAAAGCAAAATCATGAATAGCAGATTGACTATATTCACCACCACTGCTCCAACACCTTTTCTGCCTTTTTCTGGCTCCATGACAGCACAGACATTGAACCTGCATAACTGCATCTCCTGTCAGATGCCTGAGGCTTTCTTGGCTTCATTTTCAAAGAATGATCAATTTATCCCACTGGTACAGGCCAACTATGGAATAACAAAGAGGGTTTTACATATTTAGAGTATTACATACTTAGATATTTTTATTTTTTTTTTAGGACTAATGTGTCAACACCAAGTATAGGTTTCTACTTTTGCCTGTTGACTTTCACAGTACTTTAAGCTTCACTGAGATGAGTGAGATAGCTGAGATAGAACAATGGCAAACAAAGCCATATTTACAAATTTATGTGATATTCTCAGGGTCCCCAGGGAAGTGGGCACAGCACCAAGCCTGACAGAGTTCCAGGAGCACTTGGACAACACCCTTGGGCACACGATGTGACTCTTGGGGATGGTGCTGTGCAGGGCCAGGAGCTGGACTCCATGATCCTTGCAGGTTCCTTCCAATTCTGGATATTCTGTGATGCTGTGATATTTAAAGCATTGTCTGCAAGCTAAATAGGGTATTTCTTCATTCAGCTCCAGATAGCCACAAAACAATATATGCGTATAGCACATACAAGTTATGCAATTAATATATTAATTTGAAAAAGGTAATATTTTAAAATCTATGTTGTTGCTTCTGAATCACACAGTTCCACAAATTATCTTAAACTACCTGGGGAAAAAAAGAGAAGTTTGCTTTTCACCAGACCAAATAGCATTTCTTTAGTAGAAAGATAACCACTGATGCCTAGGAATTTCTCTTTTAAGTAATAAGCTATGTGCTTGGTGTTATAACTTCCGGCACCTGGCAAAATTGGCTGCTGGGAAGACCTAACAACTTAAAAATAACTGAATCAAAGGCTTATTTTTAATTTCAAATAAATTAATCACCTGTATTTAGCATTACACATATTTAGACAAGCTGCCTGTCTCAGTTCCTAACCACCTCTTTCCCTCTGTCATCTCCAACTGTCATTTTTCAACTCCAAATATGCAGATATTTTTTTCCCTTGGATGATTTGTCATTGAAACTGTCAAAAACTAATTATTTATGTATAACTATTTATTATTAACCTAGCAGAATCTTCAGAGACATCACACTGCTACTGTTTGCTCATGTCATTCTGCTGCCAGCCCTGGGTCTCACTGCTGTTGGTTTGATGCCTTTTTACATAGATCAACCCCAGTTTCCTTGTTGGCCATTCCCACAGCACAGCAGGCCCAGATATGCTGGCTGCTCTTCTGCTTGTGTTTCTCATTTTAGAAAGTTTACACTTTTTCAAATATTTTCATACAAGACCACAACAGCTACAAAAAATGAAAACAAAAAACAAGCAAAAAAACCCAACTAACCAAACAAAAAACCCAAAAAAAACAAACCACAAATTATATGATTTTTTTATACAGATAAATAGCTTCAACAGATAACATTTTGATTTTTTCCCCAATAATGGAAAAAACTTAAATTTTGAGGTCCCTTCCTTCAAATGGTTTCACATATGAACATTTCAGGTATAAGTTCTTGAAAAGACAACTAAATGGGTCCAACCTAATTGTAAAACAGGGTGAAAAAGGAAGGAAAAAACCCAACCTGCCTTTCTGCTGAATTAATTTTCTACTTGGTGTACATTTTGGTGAGCCAGCTAGTAAAAAAGGTAGATTTGTCTTTATGCCTGTCACTTAACCTTTTACTCCCTACTCTTCAACTTAGAGCATTTCTGCACCTTTCTATTGTCCAAATTCTTGACATATTTGCAACAACCCTTCCTCCTCCCACTCCTCCACAGTCCTATTGTTAAAATGGAGTTTCAATCACTGGCCAGGTTACTCTAAAGGCCTTAATAGGTAAAAGGCAAATACAAATAAATACAGATAGTCAAAACGAACCACCACAGATTGTACATCATGACTTGGCAATACCCTGTGAATTTTCCAAAATAAATTTGTTGTAATGTATGAGTTGCACTAACACATTTAATTGGCAATTTTTTGCTCTTCTTGATATGCTTACAAGTCTCCATGTTCAATCCAAAAGAATTGACATTTTACAAGAAGAGCACAGGGTGAATATCTCCATCCAAGAAACTCAAGCAAGAGAATTGCCAGAAAAATAAACCAAAGCTACTAGAGGAAGAGAAATGCAAAACCTACTCAGGAAGGAGGTTCTGTCTCTCTCCACTGCCTGTCACAGCTGAAACTCACCACTTACAAGCAACACATCATCCTTTTGTCCTTTGCTTCTCTTCACTTACATGCAAATTTAATAGGAATCTAAAATTTAGTATTTTCTTCTGCAATTTTAATTATTTCAACCTGGTTTGACACCACCATCATGCTTACCTGCACTCTCATACAATTACTGTAAAAACTCTGCCTTTCTTCCACTGTATTTGCAGAGACTCTTTGGACCAAAAGTCTGGTGCATTCCCTGCCCCACATCTGCCTCTCACAAAAAGCAGCTCAGCTGACTTATTTCTGCAACAACAATTAGCCTTCAGAAATGGAAAAACTTGCTTGATCTTGATCCATAAAATGCAGCATCTCCAGATTTTCTAATGAACTCTTAAAAGCCATTATTGTAGGAAAAAAGTAGTTAAATAAAAATAGCAAAGTTTCAAGAGTTATATGAGAGACTTAGAAAAATTAGATTAAACATATGAACTTGCTACACTGCTTCTGGCTTCTGTCCCAGATGCCTTTACTCATGGTTAGTTTATTCCTCTAGAACTTTCTTTGGGCAGGAGAAATTGTTGTGGGGTTGGGAATGGTAGGTTTTAGGCTGGAGATTGTCAGATGAATTAATTTTTTTCTTTTTTTTTTTTTTTTTTTCAATAGCACACAAACAGGGGAAGAACTCAAAGCTTTATCCTCATGACAAGTCCAACAAACGTTGTCCAAAAACCATACGGCCTGATGCACATGTCCAGTTGGAAAGTCTCCTGTACTGAATTCTAACAGAAAACTTCTAAGAGCTTATTTATCACAGATAAAATGCAACTTGACATAACCTTCAAGTTTCTGCCATGCCAAACCAAGACAAAAGGGCTGAAGTCAGTTCTGCAAGCTTGTTTTTGGAAAAGAAAAAGCTCATTGTGAAAGGTATCAAAAAAATAACAAAAGAGTAAGCACATTTTCTAAGCTTAAGATCCTGGGCATTTTCACATCAAAGTGCTGAAAGGGGTCACTAAAATATCCATGTGGAAAGGCTGCTTGGCAGGATGGTTGCTTCACTAAATGGCAAAATACAGCCAAAAAAATGTAACATGAATTTAAAACAATTACTCTGGACATATTACTCAGGCTTGAAGTACAATCAGTCACAACTCACAGCAGGCAAGCTACACCACCCTGAACATGTAAAAACAGCACAGCTGATCTCATATTCTGAAGCTACTGTTGAACATGCAGATGTTTAAATTATATACCCATTATTCAATACAGAGCCTAGTGAACTACTACTTCATTAGTGAAGAAAATGTTTATTAGCTTATTAGCCTTTCCTTCTACTTAATGTTACTGAATAAGGTATGAGAAGTTGACAAATTGTTTTCAGAATTTCATTACTTTTTTTTTTCCAAATTTCAAGAGTTTTAGGCAGTCAGGAAAAAAAAAGTATTCAAGTGGACTTCAGTATTGGGGATTTTCCTGATGGTTTTTGGTTGGGTTTTATTTTTTGTGTTTGTTTTTTTCTTGGTTTTTTTGGGGAGGAAACAACAGGACTAAAAGCTATAGGGTCATTTGAGGCTGGAAACTCAGCCCAACCTGAAACATGATCATTATTTCACATGGCATTTTATCAATGATTTTTCTATGTGGGAAAGTAATTAAAAAAAAAAAAAAACACCACCAAAAAAAACCCAACACAATACAAATAAGGGGAAAGGTGATTCTAGGTCCTTGGGGTGAGTTTCTAAAACAACAAGCATTCTAAATACATTGGAACAGATCTCATTCCCTCAATCACTACCAGTAGAAAGCTTTTTAAATTCCTGGATTTATAAATCTGTTTTATGAAGAGTTAGTCAACAAGGAGAAAAATATTTACTGATAAAAGGAGGTTTCATTTTTTCCACCTATTGACTAGGTAAGGGCTATATACAAAGATATTTAAGCCCATGCCTAAGAGATCACACTAAGGACCAAGTAAAGCACAAACCTGGAGTCAAAGAAAGCACTTTGACAAAGGAATAAAAAAATAACCACCTGCCCACTGTTGGCCAGCACCTCATCTCTGTGGTGCTCTGACAAGAAGTCAATACATGGAAAACATAGGCATTCACAGCTCCAAAAACTGAGAATTCCAGGGGATGAGCTCAAGCAGTCTTAGTTCTGGGAAATAGTGCCTTACAGATTGGGTCTCCAATGGTTACCTACATTTCACCCCAAGTTATTTGTAATAGGTCTCCCACAAAAAAAACCAAAAAACCAAACCAAAACAAAAAAAAACCCAAACTTGCGTCAAGAACAGACAATCTGTAATTTCAATAAACACTGAATAATAACTAAATGAACTTTCAGACTGCAAATATATATATATATCTGCATGTATAAAAAGATTTTTTTAAAAAACAAAGCAGGAATGAAAAGCTTCCCTTTTGAAATGTCTACATAGATTCCAAAGACAGAGATGAAGTATATGTAAAATCAGTGAAAAGAGTATTTTTTTTCTCAAAAAAGTCTCTAAATCAGGGTGGAATTGTGCAAGTGTAACATGATGAAATACTGTTAGCTCTGTGCCAAACTAATTGAAAATTCGCACAAACTTGAAAATCTGAATCAAAAATTCCCTGAAAATATATACATAGACATAAAAAAAATAAAGAATCAACTGAATTAGTAACCATCAACAGTTTCAGGAAAACAAGCATTGATGTCAACTTTCTATAATCCCAAACAGTTCAACCATGAAGTAAAGCAATAAATTAATCACTTCCCAATTCTCATTTCCTTCCACTATTTGAAAGGCCATAGGGGAAGAGCCAGTTAATGACTGAATGGGTCTGAATCACTGAATACCAACAAATTAATTCAAGTGGACCAACAGAAATTCACCGCCCTTTAATGGCCAAACCACTTGAAGTTAAATTTAAAAAATGGATTTAAAATACGTATTTTAATTTCAGTTTTGATATTTTTTCTGTTTAATATTTCTACAGCAAAGATACTCTATGAATAAAAGGTGATAAGGATCATGTTTTAATTCTACGAATAAAGAAATCTCTGCCAAAAAGTCAGCATTTTATGTACAAAATAACTGGAGAAAATAAGGCATATACATTTTTTCTTAATTCACTGGTATTTTAGAAAATTAAAATAATGGAATCAAAATATGCAGAAATACTCTTACATGTATTAGATCAAATCTACATCTCTGCTTCTGTTTTCTTAACTGCACTTTTGCATGTTCTTTTAAATTTGACTTTCAGTGGAAGAGGTTCTACTCCTTCAAAGGCTTTATTGTATCTACAGTTACACTTCTACATATCTGAACTTCAAGGCTGTTCTTCATTCTTTACAGGAGCTGTACAAATACCAGGTCCCCAAAAACCTCCCTCTACAGTTCCAAGTTTAAAAGTAATCTTCCTCATCTGAAAAAAGGTGAGCTAAGCTTTCTTTTCTTCATAATATTCCAAATACAGATTTCTAGTCATGTCAACAGCTCCACAGATTGCTTTTTTCCTTTTTTTTTTCTTGTGTTAAAGACAGTGTACAGCAACTGCAACAGAGCAAAGCTAATGTTGCATACACCCTCTGTGCACCTGTGCCTTTCATGCAAAGCATGCTTGAGAGTTAAACTCTATGAATATCATTATCACAAAAGTCTTTATGACATTTAGCATGCAGGCATTTCATGTATTTCCAGTTTGGTAACTGCAAGAGGTGAGAACAAGCTTCAGTAAACACATTTGTTTGCCTTCCAATTAGAAGTTTAACTGCATTAACATAATGATATGACAGAGATAGTTCAAAGGCTCATCATGCCTAAAACTAAATTCACAATCTTTTAGAGGCCTGAGCTAACAAAAAAAATTAAAAACTGTTCCATGATGAGTTATTCCAACTGCTATGTATTTATGTTTCACACAAGGAGGGAAAAAATGGGCTATCAAAATTGTAAACCTTCAATAAGAGACCTGCAAGCCATAAGCACACACCGGTGCTTCCAAGAGCACAGAAGTAAAATTAGGTATAATAAGCAATTTTAACAAGCAAGGTACCATCAGAAACTTGCTAAAATAAATCCAACAATACATATCACTTCAAATCATGACATGCCATAAACTGATTTCTTAGGACAGTTAAGTAAAAAAAGCCAAACTTGAGTTTTATAAATTCTGTTGTTCTTTTCCTAAATTACACAAATACTGTTGTCTTAAAACAAAGACATTAATAATTCTTTAATGATTCTGAGAAGATAAAAAAATACCTTTTGTGTTTGGACTACTAATTAATGGCTTAAAATTTCTATTTTTATCTGGCCTGAAATACTTTTAAATAGAGGGTTTTACTTGTACGGGATTTTTTTGTTGATTTGTGGTTTGCTTGGTTTTTTGTTCAATAAGGCTTTTTTTTCATTCTTGCTATTGGATTATAGAGTTTCCTAGAAATTTAAAATAATCTCATTTAACTTGCTTGCTCTTTCATATTTGTGGTACTGAAAAAGAACCACACTTTATTTTATAAGAAGCTACTGGTTTAGTCAACAGGGCTTATAATATTAGAGAAGCAAAATCCATTAACAGGTTGGGCAGAATAATATTATGCCTTTGGGTACTCAAGGTCATCCATAGTTTTACTGTTAAAAACTAACCTAATACATAGAGAAGTTCTTTCCTCCCATGTGCAAATTTCTCATATATATTTCGATAACATAATTTATTGTTCATTGCCACCAAAATTTGGCACACTGTGATACTGAATTATTTGCACTGATTAAAATTAACAAATAACACATTTTGGTTTTATAGTTTTGCTTGAACTACTAAAGAGGTTGTTCACTTGGATGACTCTTGTAAAGGCAAGTTCACCCCTAATTGCTTTTGTCGTGGGACATTGTAATCTCTTATCTTTTCTACAGAATTAGCTACACCTTCTGTTCCTTCAAATTTCCCAAGCTTTCTTTTAATGTATTATTTATTACATGCATGTGATGTTCTAAAAGATTAGAACACCCAACTCCAAGGAATCAAATGGGAAGTGAACAGATCCATACAGTGGTGCCGACAGTTGAGCAGAAGAGGTGTTTCAGTTTGAAGAGCCTGTTTTCCTTTTTAAAAGTTAAAAGCTATCAATTTTCTGAGATGGGGAAAAACCCAGCAGATTTTAACAAAAAGAATTATCTAAGTTATTTTAGTATAAGCTTCATGGTTCCTTCCTGTAATGTTGACATTAGTAATGATGAATGTCACAATTTCCACGGTGCTTACTTTTGAGAAATGTGCTATTTTGTCACCTTCCATGGGAAAAAAAATCCAATATAAATATAGTTTTATATTATGAAAAGCTTTTTTCCCCCATAACTTTTGGACAACTCTTGATTTGAATCAAGATTATAGTTTGGCACCTGAAATTCCAACACAGCAAAGCAATGAATAAAAGTAAACAAGAATAACTGAAGCCCCCCTGGGCTCCACAAATATTTGAAACATGTTCCTGGTAGCAAAAAAACAAAACAAAAGCAGCTCCTAGTAGTCCAAAGGCCCCATTGCAAAAAATTTTCCTAATGAACCTGAGTTATGAACAAGTGTTTTCAGAATGCTCTGGAACAATCTGTGATGGCAAAGTCTCAGAAGACAGGAAAAAAACACCACAAAAAAAAAAACCTTACCCAGCCAACAACAACAAAAATCAGAACAATTTCTTTTACATTCATTTTCATAATACATTAAATAAGTAGTTTTACCAAAGCAATTTGTTAAAGCCCACTTGAGTGACCCTCAACAAGATACTGAACATCAAAAAATAAGGTATTTTCAGGAGGTTGGTTTCTGGTTTTTGAGAGGCTTTGGGTTTTGTCTTTCCCCTTTTTTTATTTTGTTTCTTTTGGTTTGTTTGTTTGGTGGTTTGTTTTGTTTGGCATCTCTTTTTTAAGAAGCTGGTTTCATATGGATTGTGTTAATAACCCTTGGCACACTAGGGAACATGATCTTTAATTATTAGCTTGCTTACTGCCAAATTAAATATATTCTGTTCCACTGGCATTTCTATACATCTTTGAATCTTTGGCATAAAAACAAGATGATATGATTTCAAAAGATAGTGCTTGAAAATTTTAGATTAATTGATTATACTGCCTAGCATTTTGCATTCTGTTTCCTTGAAAATTATATGTAAGTATGTGTGTATGCATATATAATGAAAGATAACTCATTTTACAGCCTTTTTATAAACAAGTGGGATTGTTCATTGGATACAAGACATTTTGGAGCAGTCCTTTTGGAATTATATTCTGACATGATATTTGACTGAATGCTACAATTATGAGCAAAACACTATGTATTGAACAAGCATTTTACAGTTTTCTGTGTGATATGGCTATTTATATACAATGTTCATTTTAATGAGCGATTCCAGCATGGAAAATAAACATGTTTTCATGGTTCAATAAATAAGTCTGTTGATTAACCAAATCTGACAGATTTTAACCTCTAATGCTTTAATCCTCTGCCACTATCCATGATGCAACTTCTGCTAAGCTAAATATTTAAATTTGAAAGAATAATTTTTGTTTCCATCATCTGGAAAAAACCTTTATGGATCACCTTTTGCAAATTACAACACATTAAAAATTTATAAAACAAATTTGAAAACATATATTCCAACTGCTAGTTTATACAACTCAGCTGAATTAATTTTGTTTTTCTTTTTTTTTTTTACAGAAACACATTATGCATTCCAATTATCAACTACAAAAAACCATGAAACACTATCTTCAGAAATGCAGGAACACTAAAAATACCTACAAAGTGTTATCAGTGATAAGTGAGTATTTGCATGCATACCAAAATACAGTCACATAATTCCTTCAGTCTGATAAGCCTATTAAATTTTCTCCCATTTTCCAGTTTTCAACTTAAGAGACCAAAAGAACAGCAACAAACTTGTCTGTAGTCTGGCATATCACATCTGCTACCAGTAGTAGGTATGCAATCACTGAAATTTCCATTATATTCAGAATACAAAATCAACTTGATCAATATAAGCACATGTTTGATTTATTAGAACACAACCATTATCATAAGGGCTGAAGATGAAATCTTAAGCCCACTGAAACTGGGAAGATCATTTACCACTTTGAAGACCTTGAAAATCAGTTATTTTTTTTATTCCTTTAATTTATTCCTTCCTCCATTCTAAGAACATTCTAAAAACTTTTTTTACTATTGTGAATCCTACTGAGTTGCAAAAGTTTCCTTCGACTACAAGGTAAATACATTTTCAAGTATTTACAAAGAAAAAAGTTTTTTCTTTATAAAGGGAGTTTCTCTCAGAGCTGCAAGAATTGGAAAAGTCATACTTCTGTTTCTATTTTCTTACCATTATCATATTAGCCCAAGCTAACAAGACAGTTGCTAAAAACATTTTAAAAAGCACACCACCCACTTATTCTTAATGCCTAACTCCTAGCCTTAAAGTGTTCCTGTATTCTATCAGGCTCTTTCTGATCACTTAGTAGGGCAAATATTATTCAGATTCTCCTATTTTGCATTTTATAGACCTGGTGATCCTCCTATCACCAAAATAAACAAAAAAAGGAACAAAGAAAATATGCTATATTCAGGAAGATGCTTCTCAGGATCTCTAGAAACTATCAAAGAATAAATAAATAATTATTTTTAAAATAGATAAAATTGAAAAAAATGAGTGATTATAGGCACCCATGCTCTGCCAATACTTGAAGTTCCCACTCAGGAAGGGAGCTTGCTGATCCTGATAGCTCTGTTCTCTACCACCACACAACACCAAGTTTGTGTTTACACTGAAGGGCTCTGGTTTTTTTTCTTATCACTCAAGGAAATGAAGTTTGTGCCCAAACAACATGGTGACCTTACAATTGAAAAAACACTTTGTAGAAATGAATTCATGAAGAGAAAGATGCAGAGACAATTACCAAAAGTAAGACTGATAGAACAGTTAATCTTACACTACATTATATAAGCCTTCAACTGGATATCAGTCAACTAAACAAGCATAGAAACCAACCACTCTTATATTTCACCCAACTGACAACTTTTTGAGGCAAACATAGCGCAAATGATTGTTTTCTCTGCTTACTAAATTAAATTTTCAATTTTTCTTTTTACTACAGCATGCTTTAGAACTACAAAACCTACTGCAGACTTATCTAGTACAAGAAAAACAACTTCTTTTAAGGCTCATTAAGCAATACTTCGAAGACTGACAGTCCTGCTCACCAGGTTACAACTGAATGATGCTGCTCATATACTATTTTGCCTTGGGAGTTTAATAACTTTTCTGTAGCCTTCTTGTCTTTCCTGCACAGAAATCTCAAGCACCACAGTCCTACAAAAACTGAAAATGCATAATAATGGGCAGATTTTGCTTTTGAATAGCTACCAATCTATACTAAGTGGTGAAAGTGGGAATTCAGAGCAACGGTTATTCTCCTCAAGTAGCATAATTTCCTCTACAAGGAACACACAAGTGCTGAAAAACCATCTCCACATTCTCAATCACGCCCTGACAGGTGCCCAAAGAAGAAACAAACTAAAACACAGCATTCTTTTGTGACAGAGGGCTCTGCATCCTCCCCACTTACAACAACTTGCAGGTACTTGGAGTTGCACATCTAATTGGTATGAATAGTCATTAACTAGACATGTGTTAATTTCTGTAATAGCTTTCTGAGTTTGAGACTACTACAGTTGCCCAAGCACAATCTGTGAAGTCCACAATAAGTGCTTAACTTGTGAATAGACACTTGTAAATTCAAGCCAGTTGCCTGAGATTTTATTTTTATTATAGCTAAGACATTATTTTGTGAATAAAATTTCTTGGTTCCTCTTTTCCACGTACTTTACAGTTGCATGCTACTGTTACACCCTTCTCAGTTGCCTCCCTTCCAGGTCATAGTGCACACCAGTACCTTTAATTTCACCTGAAATGGAAAACTTTCCAAAATTACCATCTTCATTATCCTGCTGTGCAACTTCCCTATTTTTAATTTATTACTTTCCAATATAGTGTTGCTCATGAATTTCCAATGACATACAGATCTTTCCTCCCTTGTTCTTGATTCCATTTCCCTCCTGAAACTCAGTAAGAGGAGCTAAACACTATGTTGATGTTTTTGGACAATTATCTATAATGTCTCCATGAGGGTGTTTTTTGTCAAGTAATAACAGCAGCTAATTTAGAGACTGTGATTACTATGGTATTATATTATCAAGCTTACTTTTAACATTTTTTTTTTTTACATTTCCTTTCTTAAATATGTTATCCTAGAGATCTTGCCAGCCTCACTGATGGACTCAACTTTACCCAGCAGTGGGTCCATCTTGGAGCCACCTCTAAAATCAGACTTAACTCAGGAAGGAAAAAAAAAATCCCATTGAGCAAGTATAAATTGTTTCTGCATTAGTATTAAAATATTTTAAGATTGACATAGTCTAATGTTTTTTTCAGTTTTCCCAGTAGTTTAACTTCATGATTAGATTAAAAACTATAAACTCCCAAACAGTAATTTTTTTTCCTTAGAGTTTCCAGGGTCAAGTCCATTCTTTTCATGATCCAGCCTTAAGGCTTTACTAGGTGCCCAAGGTCTGAACACTAACAGAATTTGCTTTATCACAAAATAAAACAGTTTTCACCTTCATAACTGTGGCATTCAGAGAAAAAACCTCCAGTTAAAAATATCAAAGCAGCTCTGTCTGTAACTGACCACTCCCTTGAAGTTTACAATTCACACAGAGTTTGTAAGTGAATGCCTCTGAAAGTGACAGAAAATCCCCTTCCAATGCTAGAGCCAGAGTCCCATTTTGGGATCCCTATCACATGCAGTTTACCTCCCACCCAAACTGCCTAAATTACCCCCTGCTCTTTGACAAAAAACACATCATGGTCTTTTGAGTTAAATATTGAAGAATATTTAACAGAGGAATAGACATAAGCAATCTTTTCTATTTTGCATGAAATCGAGTCTTAAAAACCAGGATGAAATTAACAGCTTTGTATTTGTGAGTTCCCTTCACAACTAAGGGTTCCTCTGGTAAATCTTAAGAAAGAATTAGAAACATTTGAATGCCTCTGTTATGAGACCAACTCATAGAAAATTAATCACAAAACAAGGAAAAATATAATCTAAAACATAAAGGAAACATTAATTAAGAAGCAACAAGGAAAAGTCATCCAAAATCAATTCAAGCAAA
>WBND01000932.1:89890-155752 GCA_013398595.1 Tychaedon coryphoeus
CTTTCCTGCTTTTCATAATGCCAGGGGGCCCAGGGGTGCTTGGGAGGTGACACAGCCAGGACAGGTGACCCAGAGGGATATTCCAGACCCTGTGACATCATGCTCAAGTATATAACCTGGGGAAAGAAGGAGGAAGTTTGGGACATTTGGAGTGATGACATTGTCTGCCCAAGTCACCCTTATGTGTGATGGGGCCCTGCTCCCCTGGAGGTGGCTCAACACCTGCCCAACCATGGGAAGTGAGGAATCAATTCTTTGTTTTGTTCTGCTGGTGTGTGAAGCTGTGGCTCTCCCCATTAAACGCTCTTTACCTCAATCCATGAGTTTTCAAGCTTTTACCCTTCTGATTCTCTCCCTGATCACTCTGGTGGGAGAGCAAGCAAGTGGCTGCCTGGGGTGAAACCACAACACCTCTATAAAAACAAACCATCTAAAAGGGAAAATTTCATGTACTGTAAGAGGACTGAAGATTGGGGTTATGAAGAGCAGTCTTCCCCCACTGGTTAGTTTACTGCCCTGGTAAATAGAAGCTCACAGGGTTCCAAGGTTTTTTCAAGATTTTTCACACATCAAAGCTTCAAAATAGGAGAAGAAAAGAGGGAGAAGTAATTTCACCTCCCAACACTTGAACTTCAACAGTGCCTACTGTAAAATCCTTACCAAGCAGGATTCTTAGGAAAGAGGCTTAGAAAGTCTACTCAATCAACAGCAGGTTTGGTTTGTTTCAGACTTCTGTCCCAATCATTAGCAATTTTCCTTTAAGGCCTAAGATGTCTTAATATTCAAAATGAGAGAACATGCAGCCTCATGCTGAAAAGCCTTCTGTGTATCCTAATGGACAGAAGAATTGGGGGTCATTATCCACATTTTACTATGAACTCATTATTGCCTATGAAATCCTCTCTTGGATCAGGTCAATAGCTCAGCTAACCCAGTTCTGTCAGCAGAGGGGGGCAGCAGTGAAAGCTCATTTCATCAGATGTCCCTAGTACTGACATTATTCCCAATCAGTTCTGCATTTGCCTTACAACATCAGTGATTTTGTTTTTGTAAAAACTTTAGTCCTATCCCTCACTTCAGACTAAAATGTTGAGGCTCCTCTTCATTGGCAGCCACTCCACACTCTTGATAATATTATCAGCTTCTCCTCATTTTCTAATTTCACCTCTTCCAACTCTTTCTTGAATTTAAGAAGACAAAACTGCACATTGTGCTCAAGAGGATGTTGCATGAATCTTTTAATATTCCTGAAAAGAAAAAAAATATGGCCTACATTTTCTTTTAGGAAAATTAAAAAAAAAAAAGCAATTTAAGCTAACAAAAATCCCCACCACTTTCCAAAAGCTAATCTAACTTGACTACTGTTGTCATTGATTGTCACTGATAATTGGGACAAAAGAATCAGAATTCACATGAACCATATGAGAGAAGAGAATGTTGCTTTGGCTAGATTGCTTTCTTCCTTCCAATTCCTAGTAGGCTCTATAATTTCAGAGATCAGAGAACACCATTCTTAAAAACAGTAAGATGAAATTTTTCATTAGAAAAAGTAAAAAGAGAGATTTAGCATGGCTTCTCTAAAAGCATGCAAACTTGAGAAAAATCTTAACACTGCCAGTTATTTCAATTCTACCAAGAAGGCTCAGACTAAGATATTGCATACAAACTATTTTAAAATTTCAGAACATATCCTGCACAATAAAATCCTAAAATTTGGTCTTTTTAGAACTTGTCACTTTCTGATGTATGATAAAGACTCAGTTTTATAATCACTTACATCTTCTACTTATTAGGAGACTTAAAACAATAAATCTTGTGCTTTATGCAATAAACAATATTTGAAGAATTATATACCACTAAGAAAGGTGTTCCCGTTTAAAGTTCTACAGCAAATGGCTTTCTGTGGTTTTTATGTCCTAAAAAAAAATAAAGTAGATTGCATGAGGATAGCATCAACATTACTGAGCCAAAACAGGAAATAAAGCAGAAAGTCATTACACTGGTTGTCTGCCAATACAATCTCTTTTTATTGGGCGAGCTTATACAGTAACATGTCAGTTGTCTTTCTTTTATTCTTCTATCATGAAGGGAAAGGGCTTTCCAATCAAAACTGTGTACACAAAAATTGTTAAGGCCCATAGAACTTCACAGCTCACTGAAGATTACTTAGCAAATACAATGGAAACAGCAACCAAAAAGTCCTGACTAGCCTACAAAGAAAAAAAAACCAAAAAACCAAAACTAGAATTACTTCATCAAGGCTTTTCTTACCCTGAAATGCATAGTGAGATGTGCTTATGGTTTTCACTAATATGAACAAACTCACAAAAGGGCAAGATTAAATAACTGCCTTTAATATTGATATTTCATGTAGCTGCACAAAATTTTATCTACAAAAGTGGTGGATAATGCACACTTTATGCCAAGTGAGTATTGTAATCCATTAAAAAAACTGAAACTACTCACTGCTCTAAATTAATCATATGCTGCAGACGTTATAAATCTATTTACTTCTTATTCATATAACTGCTATAACTAAGTTTCATTTTTATGGTGCTTGAAATCACAAAACACAAAAGTCCATAGACTACTTTACAGGCACATGTTTTCGAGAATATTTCAAGTATTACTGTCCTGTGAGTAATAAAAGGCAGCAATCGCCTCTTAAAAGATGAGAAACCAAAAATCAAGTGGATTTTTTCCCAGTCATAGAGACCAAACTGTCCCCATTTACAACCTATCAAATCAGACTGACCTTACTAGATCAAAGCAAATGATCTTGACATATCTGGGCTAGCCTTTTTATTTTTTCTAACTTCTTGCTTTAAATTCACAAACAATATGATGGAACTGACCATAAAAGAAATTCAGAAAAAAATTAATATAGACAAAACAGCCATTAGAAAACTCAAATATTAAAAAAAAATAAAGTGATCACTTGGTCTTTTGTTTTGGCCAATTTGTTAGGTTTTTGGGATTTTTTGGGCAAGAAATGCTAAACCAGTAGTTTATGCCTGCATAACTTCTGGTACCTTCAAGCACAGAATGTGTATCCACTTAAGTTTGTGGTAATGACACCCATACCTAACAAAAAAAAATTCCTGTCACAGTTACAATACTAGAGCAAAACAGACTCAGTCAACAGTACAAAAAGCTAATAATAATACTGTTCTTGGTTTGTTGTTTTTTGGGGTTTTTCTTTCAATAGCATGACTTCACCATGATCTCTGAAGTAACTTCACAGTTTCCAGATTGCAATGGGAAAAAAATCAAGAAGAAAAAAAGAGGTCAGACCTAAACACTTGGCCACAAACTTCATCAAAGCTTGAGATTTTTGTTCTCTTCTCCCCAAATTAAAAAAAAAAAAAAACAAAAAAAAACCAGAAAATAATATTCTATATTATAGCTTACTATGAATACACTTAAGCATAATACTGAGAACATATCCCTGAACATATCCCTGAAGACTGCCATGAAGTTCACATTTCAATAAATTTGTGACTCATTTATATGAATATAAACATGATGTAATTACAGAGCAAATTGAAAATACTGTTCTAAATTCTCCATACTATTCATGCTTATGCTGTGCCTCACTGCCACATATTTATAAAAAATTAGACTCTCTGAAGGGTACCCAAACCATAAGATGTCTGCTGTCACACAGCCTTTGTAACTTCTCCAGAGGTACTCCACAGTTCCACTCAAGTGTAAAGCACAAAACATCAAGTTGAGCAAACTGAAGTAATTCAGCCTCCTGGATTTGAACCCTGTATTTCTGCTCTAAAAACAACTTCTATGAACTCTTCCACCTCAACACACCTTCATTCCCACCAGCTTCCACATCATCCTTGTCTGTCCCACCACTCCTAATCACGCCCTGAACTGCAGCACCAGCTGCCCACCACAGTTAACTTAAAATTACAGATGAGCTGAATCACGTCAAATCATGGATGTAATTAGCCAGCAGCAAACGCAGCCAAACTGCTAAACTCTGCTAAAACTAAGGGGAGTATTTAATTTATTTCAAATTTATGCCAGTTCGCAATGTGACCAAAAAAATCAAGCACAGCATGAAGGGGAAAGGACTTAAGTGGTTGAATCACATAAACTTACCTTCAAGAGTCATTGGTAGATGGGACTATAGAAAGAACAAAACCCAAGAGAACTAATGAATCTTTTTAGATTTGTTTTACAAGTAATAAAAAATTTCATCAGGAAAACTAGTCTCTGACAAATTCACCTTAAAGCCTGAACATAATCAGAACAAGAAACCCCTCTCCAAAACAAAAAATGTCTATTCTGGACAACCAAGTATTTTTCTTCCATGTAGTACTTGTTTGTTTACTGAATTTGTCTTTATGAGCTACAAACACACCACAAGCAGTTAATGAAAAGACTCTCAGACAAGTCTCACACACATCTATGTAAAAAAAAATTGCATTACACTGTATCCATGCAAGCAAAATCCACACAACCAAAAAACAAGTAAAACCCCACAAACAGCAACTCAGCACAGTCAGGAAATTCTACCTCCTCCATCTTTTGGCAAAATATAATTTATAGTTACTTCTCATTAAGGCAAATGCTTTCAAAAGAAAGAAGGAGAAAAAAGTCTGTCATTGTATGAAAACCTCCATTTTAGGAACCTAAGACTCAATTCTCAGCACAAACACATACAAATCAACACTAGATCAGCTTCTCAAATGTAGTTTATAGCATTATGACTAAAGGGAAGTTGAATTGATTTTCAATTCAAGTCAGAAATCAAGTTAACCTCAACCTCCCAGCAGACAAGTACATTCTAGTAAAGTAGGAGAAAAATATCTAAAGGTTTCTGTGGTTAACAGGAAGGTCAGTTGCTAATGTAGCAAAAGAAAAAAACATCACTGTGAAAGTAATCATCCTTTCAAAGACTCTCCAAAAATCACACTCTAGGATGAGTGTCCATTCCCCCATGATGAGGATCCAGCTACAATATATTTGCCACTTTCAGCCATAGTAATGTAGTAATAAATATATCTAATACTGTAATTTAGGTAAAACAGAAACAATGTGTTTACTCCTGTCTTCTCACAGCCCACCCACCTCCATTCCTTGATGGGTTCACCTGAACAGAACCCCAACACAAGTCTGACTTGTCAGGGAATGAAGTATCCTCAGCAGCATCACCAACAGGGCCACAAATGTGTCACACCCCAATTACAATTCAATGGCTCTGCTCAATTTTGCACTGGGACTGGGTAAACCATCAATTAAAAGGATGAAAACCAAACCACACAAAATATTAGTGCTTTCTACAGATTCTATATGATTGTGGTAATACAGGTGTGGCTGTGGAACAAGAAAAATAAGTGAAAGCTAATAAATTAAAAGCATTTATGTGCAAAACACACCTAAAACTATCTTTTTGATACAGCCTATCTTAGGGAGTAAAAGATCTAGAAGGAACTTTTTTCTCCTCTATCTCTGCATCTCTTAGGAAGAACAGCATTGGCAGTAAATAGGAACTTAAAGGTCCAATTTACTCAGGAAGTGTGACAATCACACTGAAAAATTGTAGGTATTTCCATGTAAAATTATATACACAGAATAAATACTCCTGAATTTCATAATAGCTAGACAAAGTACAAAAACCATTTGAAGGCCAGGCTATTCAAAATATTAAGGTTCAGAAGAATCCAAAAGTATTAGTGGGCTTCCCAATATATTATTACTACTCCTGTTATTTACCTAAGGGTTTTACTTCTCTTGAGAAAATAAAAGTCAGACTGTGGCTGAATCACTTAACATCTCCCATGTTGGAAGGTTAAACCTCTGCTCAGAATCAAGGTTTTCACAATGAAAAACGAAAAAAATGTCAGCTAGGAAGAGGACTTGGATTATCAGTAAAATATCTCTGCAGAATTAGCTGAATTTTTCAGAAAAACATGCTCTCGAATTTCTGAATAGAAAGATAAAACAGTTGAAGAGACTGAGATTAATACACTGATTTCTTCAGGGAATCTACAAACACAGATCCTAACTTTAAAATAATTGCTGTCTATTGAGACGCTTCCTAAGCTGCCTGATACAATCTAAATAAACTCAGGAATAAATATTATCTTTACTTATAAATCATCAACTGATCAAAAAAGTTTTTTAACATTTATTATTAAATCTTAAGGGATTGTCCATGAATGAACAAGAGCTATATAAATGAACAGTACACTGAGTGTAAATGTATTCTGGGAAGGATTTAGTCACATTCTGGTTCAGAGTAGGAAAGTTGGTTAAATACTGAAAAAAAATAAAGCATCACTTTATATCCACTTATTTTTTTAATGGTGTATTTCCTTCCTGAAATGAGTATAATCTCTACTAAAAATCAAGGACAGTCTCTTGAAAGAACAGAACTATTGGAATCCTGTCTACTACATAATAAATAAAGATATCTCCCTGTGCAAAACAATATTTTTGACCTCTGCCTATCTTTTGAGAGTGATAAAAGTACTTCAGATGCTGCATCACTTTGTTCATGGCAAGGATTTGCAGCTCACCTTTTTTTTAGGTAAACATATTAATTTATTAAAGTTAGAAGAAATTAAAGAAGAATACAAACAAACATCATTCATCACCTTAATATTACTCTAATCACCCACAATACAAACTGAAAATCCAATTACAGAACACACCAATTTACCATAACCCCCCTCCTCAGATACCAACACACCAAAAAGCCTGATATGGAATTGAAACACATTAAAGACTCTAGTTAACTTATGATACATTTCAATGCTTGAAATATCTTTCAGCTTTTGGGATTTGATGCTTTTATTGATAGGGCTTACTACTTCATAAATAGATGGTAATGACTCAGAACAACTGACATGTGCTCTCACATTAGGGAAAAAAGTCCCTACCAGCCTATATTTTCTCCTAGGCAAGACTAAAAGACATAACCAGCACTCATTTACCAACATTATCTGAAGGTGTTTGCTTACACGTTATCTACAGCAAAGTTACAAGGAAGCCAGTACTTGTGGGCACTTGAACTTCTTTGCTTTAGTATCTGACTGCTGTTACATAGGCTGAAATCACACACATGGATTAGATATGATCATATATATTACATTTTAATATATAGATGTCTTATCTTTAAACTACAAGTTATAATGTCAGTTACCAAAAATTGTATCCTTTACACACAAACATGGAACAGGCAGATCAACACAGCATTCTGAGTGTTATCTGTTGTTTATTTCCCATCAATTTATTCTGTTAAGGATCTTGGCAAACAACATCAACAGAAACACCTACAATAAACCCAAGATATATTCTAAAGCTCTACTCTACAAATTAAAGTTTGAACTGCTATGAAAAGTTCTAAAGCATTTTTCTCCACGGTTGCACTGTTGCCTAAAGATATCTCTACCACAAGCAATCTTGTTTTGAAACATGAGGCAGGAATTCTTGGTCTTGCCTGGATTGTTTTTATTTTTTGTTACACCTACAGCAAGTGTACAAAACTTGCTCCTCCTATTTGCATATACACCTATTTTATTAAGTGCATCACTAGCACTGGACAGTTTCTATACCTTCCTCTGGGATGATACAAATTTGGAAAGTCTGTTTTACTGCTTTTGTTGACAGTACAACTCCTAAAGTTGCTAAAGTACCCAAACATAGAACTGATTGTTTCTATGTCATTTCTCCAGTCAGCTTTGCAGGAGATCTCCTTACATTAATCCCTTAAAAGCTGCTTAGGCAAAAAAAGCACTCCTTCACCTCGAGTTGTTTGGAGTTTGTGTTTATATTTGTCTAACTCTGTGGACTTCTCTACAAGCAGCCTGATTGTCATCCATTGAATCTCTTGCTGTGACAAGAAAATTTCAGTTCAACACTGTAAGTCAGGTCCTTTAAAGCATGGAGCTGGTGTCTACTGTGAGCCATACAAGAATTGTTGTACCTTTCTAAATGGGTACTCTGATGCTCAGCAGCAACATGGAAATGTGGCAGAAGCAGGATGCCATCTCAGCCTCCCACCTTTTCAACTCCTTTCTAGCTATAAGTGTCTGATAACAGCTTCAACTACTTCATTTTCATCTCTCTATGATACAGACCACAGGACTTAAAAACAGTAAGAGAAAGTTATATACTTTTTTCATCAAAAAAGTATTTTTATCAAAATTGGTTTTGTTCATGTACAGTTTTCTACCTAAGTTTCAAAACACTTGACTAGGATATTTTTCATTTTGCTAAACCTTTTTCTGTTTTTCGGTTTGAATTTTCATGTACTTCACTCTATAATGTTTTGATTTTTTTCAAAATCAAACAGGAATCATTCAACATCAAGGAAAGAAGTGTCAATAAACTTAAAACTAAATTGTTGGTGCATTATTTCTGTGGTAAACAAAATTTTTGTCCTGAATTTGAGTGACAATTAAAAAGCAGGATTTCCTATGCAACAGATATTATTTTCCAACTCACATTGTCAGAAACAACCAAGGAGAAAATAGAGAGTTCTTTCTCTGCCCTCTTATATCTGCTTCCAGTCATTCATTCCTATCATCTAAATGCCACTTTTGACTGTGTTCTCTAGATTCTCTGAGCCTCTCAAGAGCATCCACATTTTACAAACTCCTGTGGCAATGCTCTCTTGAGATCCCTGCAGCTGAAATGCCCCATTGTAACCTTTTCTTTTCTCATCCTTAGTTAAGTACATTAGACAACAATTGAGAGCGAAACATCATCTGTAATTGACTTAAAAAAAAAGGAAAACAACAACCAAAACAAACAACCCCTGAAACAACCAACTTAAAAAAAAATAAACAAAAAAAAAAGAAAAAAAAAACAGAAGCCAAGGATACTAACAAAGAAAATAATACAAGATAAAATAAAGCATATTAAAGCTACAGCATGAAAGTTGACACTTTCATGTGCAACACATCATTTTATTTACAGGTACAATACCAGACACCAACAAGCACTTGTCCTGCTCTGGCTTTGGAGAGCACAGAAAATGTCAATTTACACTAAAGGGTGCCAAACAAACATACACACAACTAAACCCTAAATAACATGTATTCCAGGATTTCCCTCAGGTCTTGGAAGGAACCATGGTTCAGTTGTCACAGCCACACAAAACAGCAGCTCTGCTCAAGGTAAGTGGACATGGGCTCAAGGAGTGAACAAATCCCCTGGCACGGGAGCAGCAGCATCACGTTATGGAAAGCACAGCTGTGAGGGGTAATGCAGAGCCACTCTGCCAGCATGCAGCATGGCTTGGCTCCTGTCCCAGCCCTACCTGAAATGACCTTGTGTGAGCTGTCAGTCAACCCTGCTCAACCACACATCCCCAGGCAGGGCAGCCCGGGTGCAGCCAGGATTGTTAGCAGCAGTCTGGGGAAGAAGAGTGGTGACTGCATCACACAGCCTTGAGATGCAATGTTTGCTGGGTTTCCCAGAAGCACACAAGGAAAGGGGTTGAGTCTCCCCAAACAGACATTAACAGCTGAATGCTTTTAGGTCTTTGTGACTTAAAATAATTTTGAGATGTTATGATTATTTTGAGAATGCTTGTGCGACCCTTCTGAGTTCAGAACCATAGTGCACAAAGATGGCAGTGCTAAACCCACAACAAATCTCATTTCAGGAAGCTTCCTAGCCAAAACATCCATGTTTAATACCTTTACTATAATCAGCAGTGCACCCTTCAATCACACTGAGGACCCTTAATTTGTTTTATGCACATTTATGTTTGACATAAGATATTTTTTAATTAGAAGTCCAGAAAGGACCACCAGACTTGTTCACTCTGAACTCATGCAGATGACAGGAAATAGTTTCACACAATCCAGGCCAAAATGATGGAAGGAATAAACACAAAAAAGGAGGTACTTAGCCAATTACACCTTTATCACAGCCCAATCACAGAGCAGAGAAATTCCCCATCATGCACCTGTCCCCAAGAGCCCAGTGACCACCCGGCAGCCCACTCATTTTTCTCTTACTCATTCTGATTCTTTCTCTTTTCCCACCCTACTTTTGACCTACCTAAAGGTCAAAATTTCTTTCAGCTAGGTTTTAGCTTGCTTTTGCTGATGCTATGTAACCTGTTACCTGCCACTTCTATTCTCTGCCTGTGCAGCAGACAGAAAACCTGATACCTGACACTTAACTAGTTAACAGCTAGATCCACCCTGGGGTGCCAGGCAAGAAAAGGCCTTCCCAAGCCTGAGCAGCTCTCAGTGGTGCCACCCAACAGCCCTGGCTCTACAAGCCACTGTGTCTTGCAGGTTTGAGCTCTGAAAAGCAAGCCTACCACTCACACTTCAACAGGACAAAAACCTTTGCACATTTTCACCTGTGCTTAAAAACACCATCTGCTGTCTGACTCAGCATGCATTGTCTCTTTTCATTCCTCCTTTTAAAGCACTGACAGCACAGGAATGTAAATATCTTCCATTTTCTGTATGGGGGATTTTCTTTCCCAGTATTCTGAGCTCATCTCTAGTAATAAATTGCTATTTTTATTAACAAAGGGCATATAGTGTCCAAGAGAGGAGCTTGCTGTTAGCAGACACTTAGCTTCACACTTTGGCCAAGTCACTTAATCTCTCAAAATTGGGCAATATTTTGCTAAGTCTTTATAAACAACTTTAGACTCCCAGCAAGCCTGAAAAAAAAAAGTATATGATTTTACTACTGCAAAAAGGGATGCTGATAAATGACCACCACATTCAAAATTAAAACAGATCTAACAATGAAAGCATAGTATTCCTTAACTAATCTCATTTTCTCTGGTCTGAAATAACTACATCAAAAAGGCAATGAGTAAGGAAACAGCTGCAACACAACATTCCTGTTACATGCGCTTGTGCTATTTACTTAATATTGAGTTTATGGGGGGAGGGAACAGATCTATTTGAGTGTATTGCTTTCCAAACAAAATTAAAAAGCAATAAAGATGGTGAGAAAGGAAGGGAATTGACCTACCCTCAGTGTTTGCTGCCCCAAATCCAAAACCTACCACTGCAATGCACAAAAGCTGACCTGGGAAAGGTTGGCTCAGGTTATCAGACTGGAGCTCAGTGGAGCTCAAGGTAAGCTTAAGTCTGCTTCTTATGACCTGAACACTTCATGTGGCTCAGTGAAAGGTAGGAAAGCAAATTACATCACCATCTGTACACACACGTTAATGGATGTCAAATGAATTTGAAGGAAAAATGTGCTAAGCCCTCAATGAAGGATGAGGCAACCTGTTTCTTCTTTCTCCTAGAACTCTACCCCACAGTTAAAACATAATGGGATGGGGAGGAAAAAACCCAAAATTAGGAAGCATGTTCCTTTCCCTCCAGAAGTGTATGAATGACTTAGAACTATGAGTTAAACAGTTTCCTCCTATTTTATTATAAACTTATATCCAAGGTTCCTCAATCTGATGCCATGAAATTCATAAAGTGTGTGCTGAATGCAGAAACTTGGCTGCTCACGTTTTACAGCATATCAGAATTAACATCTGTTTTCAACTTGGAAAAAAAGGAAAGTTTTCCAATCATTAGGTCACTACCAAAAGAATGTACAGCATGGAAAACATGGTCTAACAGTAAATGCACAGAACCAGGAGCTGACACCAAGTCTGCCTAACCACTGCTACATTCTTAGTTTCTCCCACCTATTTTTACTCTAACATCTGATCCTATAAAAAGAAAGGAATAATTTACCAATATGACTGTCTTGCAAATGAACTAATTAACGTTGACAAATGCTCTCCATGAATATAAAGTAACAGAATTTAGTTAAGCATATATTCTGACTCCTCCGTATGTTTATTCACACATTTACTAGAGTGCTTCTGGGGTCTTTTGCAGCTTCTCAAAACTTAAACACTGAAAGACTAAATCTTTTCAAGTGAAAACTTGAGAGATTGATGACACTTAAAAATTACAAGCATTATACTAGTGTTTGTTAGTTTTAAGTGTAATAGTTTTCAAATTACTAATTTCAGTCAGCATCTACAATACTCATGTTAAATAATTCACTTGATTACTTCATAGCTGAAACAAAACTAAAACCTCAGAATGTACTAAATTTTGAAAGCTGAAAAAATAAAAATAATGGCTGGGAAGGGATAGGAGCAAGGACAGTCTAACTCTGCAGGATAAAGAGATAGAAGAGCATCTCTCTTTATTTCTCGTTGCTCACTAATGTCTAGTTTGACCAGTAGAGACAACCTAAGGCTTACAGACTACATAGAATTGGGAAAACGCAGTCCAATTTGGACTAAAAAAAAGAAGAAAAAACCCAACAATGAACCCCAAACAAAACAAAAACCAACAATCAAACAAGAAACCAACAAGCAAAAACCTCTACCCCTCCCAAAAGCCTACAACAGCAAAAAACCCCACTCACTATCAGCAAAAACCAAACTACAAAAATATTCTAAATGGGGATTTCCTTAGACTTGCTTTCTTCAGCATGAGCTTCAGAAATTTTTTTTTTCTAAAAAAAAAAAAACACATTTAAGCACTTTGGTACTTTTTGAATCAAAGTTTTCCACACAACACATAGGAATCTACTCAATAACTGAAGTGGTGTTTGAAAGATAGAAAGATAAAGATAAGTAGAAAGATAATTTACAAATATAACATAGAAAGATAATTTACCTTGAAGATGTTGCTAAAAATAAAAATTAAAAAACAAAAAAATGAAAAATTAGGAAATAAAGGAAATATATTAGACTTGTGCTTATTTTCAGGAAGTAAAAAAAAATTAGACTGTTTTCAGTGTTCTGGTAGCCTAATTTATGGAGTAAGAACTTCAAATTGTTTTTAGCACAGAAATTTTTACAGTCTAATTGACCAATCCAGAATTCATGCTAAGCACTGGATAAATCTTAGCAGCCATTATCACACAGTAATAAAAAAAATTTCTTCATCAGTCACCAAAGTGAGGGAGGAATATTCTTATACATATTCACATTTGTGGGCATTTTACAATACTAAGCAGTCCCTGAATGAAGCAATTTGCATACATTTACTCAGGTGGATATTATGGGCAGCCATTACCAACAGAAGCAACTGATGATGTCTTCTTCCAATTAATTTTTATTACAAATTCTCAAGGGTTTATAAAATCCAATATTCACAAAAGCTTCTAAGCTGGAGACAGAATTTCAATTTACCAGCCCTAATCTCTGCTTAGAGTTGGTCTTCACTACAGTTTTGTACACTTTCCTCCTCAGCTACCTAGGAGTAAATCTTCCTCAGATTTAATTATATCACCATAAGTCACATTGTGCTGGGCACTACTGCATAGACTGAGTCAATGAAAACCCTCCCCATCACTCTGCTACACTTTTCCCCCCTCTCCTCCCTTTTTTAAGATAATAACCTTAAAGCACACTCTACATCTCACAGCAAACCACACCTGATGCTTCTCAGGCAAATACAATTATGTTTAAGCAGAGTGTTACAACAAACTTCTAGAGTATATTCAACAACTGAAATGGTTTCTTTTTTTTAATTTATACTGAGTTTTTCCCCATCTCTTCAATGCTTGGACATTACCCTTGCACTAATTTCGTTCTCATGAACTACAGCTCATTAGGGAAGCAAGAACTAAACTTGAAGTGAGCCTTTCAAGAAAAAAAAAAAAAAAAAAAAAAAAAAGAAAAACACCACCAAATAAAAAACAGGTCACACTTAAAAAAGTACTAGCAAAATGCCACTCCCAAACCAAGACAAAAATCAAAACTCAAAAACCTAACCAAAACCTAAACTAATTTACACAGAGCTCTTTTTTTTTTCTTCTCCTGTAGTTTCAGTTGAAGCAAAGCCTTATTGATAACTGTTACCTTGGATTTCAGTGTAATATGTGGAACATGTCTTGTACAAGTGTTTTTCAAGTAACCTGGTTACATTCCCCACACTGTGATCTCATGGCAATTCCAACTCACACATCATGGACAATGAAAGCCCAACCAGGAATTTAGGAACCTGAAACATTCTGGCTGTACTCATACCCAGCATGTGTGTTAGGCAGAAAAACTGAGTTATACTCGGTCTGGATGTAAAAATTGCTTAACTATCATGTCCATCTCTGCTGTATATTGTCTGCAGACAATTTTCACTGCAGAAAAGAACAGCTAAAAGTTCCAAAAAGAAACAGCTAAAAGTACCAAATACAGAAGCACAGGACCACAGAAGAATTCAGATTCATTCTTTCTAAAACAAAGTTACAGCTGCAACAATCTGAAAACTGTTTACATTCAGAAAAAAAGAAATTAAACTCTGTTCACTTGGACATACAATGTAAAGCCATTTAACAAGACTATTTTTGTCAGGTACATCATAGATAGGTAACATGTGATTTCTTTGAACTCACAGAACCAAAGCAATGTTTATAAAATCCAGCCTGATAGATGTTCCTGAGTACTGTAAGTTCTTAGTCCAGTTATATTTATATGTAACTAAATAATATCAGCTTGAGGTCTGCACAAAATCACATAGAAAATCATGTTTCTCTGAAGAAGTCACTGTTCTGCACAAGGCAGGGGACATTTGTGGGAGGCTGAGAACCAAGGAAGCCATGTACACTTGGCTCATTTAGAACCTTAGCTGAGGCAGGACAGAAAATACAATTTAACAGAGCGCCAGAAGAGCAGATCTTTCCTAAGAAGAATGTAGTGAGGTTCTGAACCAGTTTTCTAGTCATTCTAGCACACCAGCTTTTGAGATATTTCTCCAAGACAAAAAGCAGATAGGCATTTAATTGTTATGCCTGGCTTGCTCCCAGTGCTCTCAGGCAATCTCATCATAACTGCATTGAGCTCAGTGTTTTTTTTGGGCTTTTTTTTGTTTGGTTTTTTTTCCACTCCAAGCATTTCATTTTACTTTTATTTTTAAAGGCATTTCTCCCAGAAGAGCTGCCTGCTGAAGCAGCATCTGTTCTGAAGCACAACAGCAGCTGACAACCCTACCAAAATATGGCCTACATGGTTTGTACTTGCTTTGCCTTTTGTCACAACAAGCCTCACAATTGTTCTTAAAGACAGGTAAATAGCACTATGAACATAAGAAATTGGTCTCTGAATAAGAGCCATGCATGTAAGATAACACACTAAGAGTTGCTTTGGAGTAAAACCAATGATTTAGGAGGAGGAGGACCATCCATCAGACTAACACAACCTTCCTTTCAGCATGCTTTCCCTGTAATACTTTAATTCCCACGTAAAACCAAGCAAAAATCCAAGACAGAGTACAGAAGTTATAGTAAGTATTTGAATTAAATGAAACAAGAGGCCTGAGCTCAAGACCTCCTGTAACACATACACCAGATAAAAATTGATGAGTAGCCCTCACAAAACCACCAAAATATCTCACTAGCATCTGAATCAGTATTTTCTTCCAAATGGGCTTCTTGGCAGGACTTGTTCTGCATCTGGTTACCAGGTAATCACATCCAGGTTCACACCAGACAATTATGACCTGAAAAATCTCATGACAAAGGGGATGCCCCATAATCACCTGCCTCCATGGGGCAGAAAACACAGACCAAGGTTGTGCTGACAACATTGATGTGATGTGAGCAGCTTCCACACAGGACTTTGCTCCATGGGAATGGTTTGCAGGCTACAAACAACAGTCTAGGTCCATCCAAACTGATGGAAAAGCAAGCCAATAGAAAATGCAACTAAACAACACAAAAAATAAACCTACAAAGCAAGTTTCACAAAGGCAGCACTACCCAGCAGTTTTGTGTTCTAACCTCCTCTTTTAAGGCATAGTGGATATACAGGTCAAAGGAAAAAATACAACAGCTGACTGTGCAGAAGTGTCAGGACTTTGCAGACAAACATGCTTTGTTGGCTAATAATACACACTTCATACTCCAGAGAGAACTGCTATCTATGCAGAATCCTTGAGATTCAAGATCAGCCTAGGAGAAACCCAAACAGTGTCAGCAACAGCACGTGCAGGAATCCTAAGATCACATCATGCTGTCAAACTGAAAAACACATGTGGAAAGGGGATCTGCAAAATCAAACAGCATTGAATTTGTGTATGCCAGAGACCTCTCAAGGAATCCAAATTGAAGAAACCAAAAAAAAGTAATGCAGCCACCATGTGAGTCACCAGCCCAAAAACTCCGCCAAAAAAAAAATTTAAAAACCACTAAATTTTAAATTCTTACTAATTACATTAGCATAGCCATTAGGTGCTGTCAATGGATAATTAAATATTTCTGCAGTTTCTGCAGTGCCAATAACAGGTATTTATCCAGGTAACTGAATGTTCTCAGGAGAAGGCATCAGCTTTCTCATAGAAATATCTTACAGTAAAACTGTTTCATGCAGCCAATTAGCAGCAGCCATTCTTCCTCACCACTTGTGTACCTTGCCACGAGCCCTTGAATCTTTTGCCATCTTCCAGAGAAATCAAAAGCTACTTGGGTAGGTGATTTGTTTAAAAAAATAATAAACAAAAACAAAAAAAACCATTTAGATGAGAAGAAAATAACCCAAACAGTGAATATATTTTCTATGTTTACAGAGTGACACCTCAGTTCTTAAAATTAAAGAAGATTTACATACAAAAACCAAAAAAGACACAGTCATCATGTTTTGTTTTTTTTGCAGTTTTTTTTAAACTAGACTGAATCAACTATGGAAAGCATTAAAACATTAGTGTTCCTGTTTATTGCAAAACACCGTATCTACTGTTCTCAAGGAAAGACATTAGCTCTCCTTTCTATATGCACATAATCTCTCCTGGGACCTTGGCTTTGTTTAAATGTGCATCTTTCCTTCTCTAAAAATATTTTGTGGTTGACTAACAGAAGCTGTTTTTATTGTGGCAATCAGAATATAGTCTTAGTACAATGTTATGATCAGCATTTTGGTGTAATCTGGAGCTTAATGACTTGCATAATTGCTTTAAACTCTCACTGAAGCATTTGAGGTGCATCAGTGTTTCTGCTTTGTAGCAGGTCTGACCAAAGAAAGTTAGAATTTTAAGCTCTTAACACCATATAATAAAATGAAAATACTTAGCATAAAGAGAAAGATTTATCTACACACCAAACTGTATTGGAAATATGTATCCAGTCAATGGCACACACCTAGAAGGGTAAGAATGATGCCAAGAACTTCAAATTCAGAAGTTCTGCCAAACTTCAGCAAATTACTATAAAACACGAGGCTCAACAGAATTCTTTTTGCCTTTGACTGCAAAATGCCCCAACTCACTATTGAATCACACAAAGATAGTCATACTTATTTCAATGTGAGACAAGAAATAATCAATTACTGATGGGCTGCATACAGTTCTCAGTAATAGCAAAACCAGCAAGGGAATATTTAAAACAGACATTCTTGGACTAAATAAAACCGTTCCATCACCAAAATAATAACTTCAGTATATTACTACTTTACTCTCAAAAAATGAAAGAAAGAAGAGTCTAAGGAAATGCAATGGGTCCATGCTATCCAAAGATTTGCTGAAAAACAGCCATATATAAAAAGTAAAACAGCTTACAGTCAAACAGAAGAAACTAATAAAAGAAAGAATATTCCCCTTGTAGTTTGTACTGGGACTTAATAGAAATTCTGATTGTATTTACTGATCTCATGTGGGCATAAAGTTCTACACTTCTGCCCTAAAAGTAACTTTTGTGTATAGGCATCTTAGACTTGTTCACTTTTTATTTTAAACTAAAAGCACAGAAAGTAAAATTTGTATTTGCCATCTACTCTCAGTGAGAGTCTTCCATTGTCAAGTGTTCCTTTAGTTATGCAGAAAGCCTGCAATTAAGGATTTTTAGATTCCAGAAAGAAAGCCAGCTTGAGGAAAAAGTGACCATGAACTAGACTAACTCTTTGCAAGTAGTTCTGATTTAAAGAAGCAGTTCAATAATGACACTGTCATTTTAACTCCAAAATAATGCCATTATTACTGATAAATATACTGTGAATAAGGTAAGAATGAAAACTAAGCATGCCTGAGGCATGTCAGCATGTTTGTGCATCCCCTTATATTTTTAAAGGTAATTCATGGCTCATAACATTGTTCTCCGCCTGCAAGTTAGATAGTTACAGTGCTGGAATAGAAAAGAGTACTTCAGCTAGAAAGGACCTCCTAGTCCAGCTACCTGACCACTTTGGGTTGACCAAACATGAGAAGAAATTATTAAGGGTATTTTCCAAATGCCTCAAACATTGACAGGGATGGCATTGACCACCAGTCCTTGGTCCATGGACTTGGAATTTCAGCAGCCACATTCTTACTTCTAGCTTGGAATATTATCTTGGCTTCTTCGCCACAGATAAAAGGCGCAAATTAATGGTTATCTATTGCCAAGGAAGGCAAATGTACCAAGTGGCAAATTCAGTTCTTCACAGGTGGTAAAGCAACAAGGTTAAACTAAGTTCCAGATCAAAAATAATAGTCTTGTTTCGAATCTGTTACTGTGAATGGTATTTTCAAATTCATCCACAAACACAATGACCACCTAGTATCTCCATGAGGACTGCTTGGTTGTTGATAGTTCTCTCCCACAGATATACCCTGCAATGCTGCTAAACAAAAATGTGCTCTCCTTTCTGGTTAGGAAGACAACTTTAAATGATGGGAAGTGTCTTTAATACAAATACTCTTTTTTTAGCAACAGTAAAACTGGATCATATTTTTTTCACCCTGGGTATTATTATCCAGGCTGACAGAAGACTATAAAGTGTTAACAAGCATTCCATTGAAATAAAAATTAACTTGGTCAGTTCTGTTAGTGGTGAAATATTATTCCAATCTAATAGATCTTTGCTAGCACAGTATGAGGTAGAACTATATTACAGCAATATAGCAGGCTATCTTTCAAGTTTTTTGGTTTAACAGCCATTCTTGAGTTAGAAGGAAAAATAGCCAAGTATATATTCATTTTCAATGAAAGCAAACTTATCTGATAATAAATGACCCATTAGTTTGCCCGTAATTCTGTCAGAGTTATTACAGTTTTTAGGTTCTGAATGACTGTAATTTACTATAATTGGTTTGCAGGACAAGAGATAAATTTGACTTGCTCAATTGCAGATTCACTAAAATAATTTTGAACACTGAAATTATTTCAGAGCATAACAGTCATGACAAACTTAACAAAACCAAAGAATTTTCAAAGAAGAAATGTTACAGTTTGATTCTGGGGAGATTTATGTGCAAAACAAAAATTTATATAATATTAGGAATCAACTTTAAGGCAGGCTGGTAATTTTCAGTCATTGGTGTGTTTTTAAGAATCAAATCTTTATACTGATGTTTAGAAGGAAGAGGTGGCTTGGAGGAGATACAACCTCAAAGTTCAACACATGCTACATGGATAGGAGGCTCTGCTGAACATTTAATGTCTCAAATACCTGGACACTAAAATGTTAATCCAATACAGCAGAGCCTGAAAGCTGAAGTTGCCATGGAAAATTACAAACTCTTGTTTGTTCTGTTAGATTGAAGTATTTATCTGATTTTCTAACAGTTCAGATGTTCAGTTCAGTTACAAACGTTGAAATTGGAAATAGTTTATTTAATTGTTGGTCCTAATGCAAACTATGAAATGGAAAGCAACATAACAGTGGTGCAGAGATTAGGAATAATTTCAGAAACCTTAAGTTTCATCTTACAACTCTAGGGAAAAAAAAAACCCACTAGCAACTACACTGATATTTAAAGTGCAAGTGTGCTAACATCTTTACTGCCTTGACTTCCCTTTTGTTTACTTACTACTCAAAAAGTAGAAGGGGTACAGTGTCTATGTTTACCTTCTTTTCAGAATCACAAAGCTTCAGTCTCATAATTTATTCTCTAATTTCTTGTAAAACATTACAAATCAAAGTGCTATCATGCATTTAAGTGCAGTAGTATTTTTTTCAGGAAAAATGCTGATTGTTATGGACTTCACTGGTTATTAGATGCTCACTCCTGTGGAAGGCTCTGAACAACATGTTGATCTCAGAAACCTTTAGCCAAGGAAGGCAAATGTACCAAGTGGCAAATTTCGATCTTCACAGGTGGTAAAGCAACAAGGTTAAACTAAGTTCCAGATCAAAAAATAATAGTCTTGCTTCCAATCCGTTAGAGTGGTCATGTCAAACTCTAAAGATCCTGCATCATCACATTAGGATCTGGCTCACAGTGGATAAGGCTTAGATCAGAGTCCACATTAATATCCTGAACTGGTGAAAGAAAAAGAAATGGCAAATATTTTTATGATGGTTGATTTCAGCTGGAGCTAAAAGGCATTGATAAGCCTTAAATCTCATTTTCCCCTACTCATAGTCAAAGCATGAACCAGCCAAAAATGCATCTTAAATGAGAGTTTGTTCTTCCAGCAGCTGAGTTGGGAATATATTTCAGAAAGGTACCAAATTATTTCTGTAGAGGAAATAACTATGACTCTTCAACCTGAGACAGACCAAAAATGCCACCACATCATCCTGAGTTAGAGTAAATAATAAACTTGCTTTCTTCCCATAAAGATCTAGAGTCTGGAAAACCAGCACACCTTCGCATGTGGCATCCTTTGACAGCTACAAAATGCAAAGCACTTTTTCTCTGGGAGAGCCTTGCGGGAAAGTTCTAAAACAGAGCCCAATATACATGTGTGACTGAGGACAATTACACATATTCCTTTGCATTTCTCCAGGAACTGTATCAGAGAAAGTTGTGCTAAGGAGGATACAGATGTTAGAAATGGTCGTGCAGGATGATACCCCCATGCCACCAACTTCATAGGGGACCTGCAGGTACACAGCATGGGTATTGTGGCCAGAAATTCCAGTTACTTGAACTGAAACGAACTTATGGTGCTAAAAAAAAGCTAAATTATAAGCAATCCTTGAGAATTCTCTTATACAGAATTTTTCCAGCACAAAGGCACAAAGATTGAGCACAGCCATTTTTGCCATGCTTATAGTTGAGAGTGTGCAAACATATTTCTGTTTGTGAGAGGAAAATAGGGATATCCTAGTAAAAGTGCAGTTCCTTCCTTAAAATAAGCTCCATTTCACAAAATACCACAGCCCCTTCCTTTATACTGTTCATTTTCCTCAAGCTTTTAACAAAGAACAGATAAACACCAACTCTGTTGAAACCAGTTTGTCAATACTCAATGGCATTATCACTTTGAAATAAAGCCAGTGATTCAGAAGGCAATTTGAGAAAAGTAAAAATCATTAATGATAAAAAATAAGCCTAAAAACAAGGTGAAAGATTAGCTTTGATTTTTTCACACTTTGAAATATCAGGTTGTAAGTGCTCTTCATTTAATTAGAAGAAAACTGCATAGAACTGGTTAACAACTAAACTAAAGGTCATCCTCAAGATTCTAAACTCCTTAATAATTGAGCAATTGGAATCAGTGTAAATATTTTAAAATTCACATTCTCTTTTATTGCTTTTATTCTTCATGTGTAATTGTCCATCTGGTATTAACATGGGACTGATGATTCTAAAAAAAAAGTTCAAACTTTGTTAAAAATAGTTGAGAATTTTATGTAAAGAAAATAATTTAAAAGAAAATTTGCAAACAAAACTTGCCCAGTTTTTCACCAACAGGGGAGGAATTTATTTACTTCTCTAAATTATATCAAAAAGTATACAGAACCATAAAGTAAAGATTCTGTTAATGTTCCTTTTAAAATAATGGCATATCATCAAGTCTAACTAGCCACAACCAAAATTTTACTTTTTAAGCTCAAATGTAGAGAAAGTTCTTCAAAAGGCTTACACCTGCATGTGTTACATATAACACACTAAAAGACTATTAAAAATAAAAAACTATTACATAAGAAAACCTTGCAAGTTCAGACCACAAAGCAGATGACCTATTACTTTAGAATTGTCCTCATCCTTAAATGAGTAGTATAAATCATTTATTGAAAAACAACTGTCTTTCTCTGAATTAAGTACTTGTGTTTATCCATCTTCAATCAATGTAGCTTAGCACTCTAGAAACATTTTATTTACTTATGATTTATTTTGAACAAAATTTTTCTATTAGGTAAAGGTATATGTTGCTATAACTTTCTCCAAAGACTGGGAAAATAAAACATCCCAGTTAATATTGGAGAAGATATTTTTCAGTGGACCATTAAAATTTCTGTAACCTCACAACAACCAACTATCCCCCACATACAAACACTGCAGAGAACTTATTTTCTGTGTTCATAGCAAACCTCTTTCTGGATTTAACTTTTTTAAAGTTATGAACACTCAACATGCATTGGTACAAATGTGCTACCATTTCTAAGACTGTTTGGTGGTTAAATATTTGCCAGAGAAAAGGCTTTTTTGAAATTTCAGGGAGATTTAACAACTGCTTGGTTACAAGTTAGTTACAAGGCATTTTTCCACAAACTGTTTAAAAAATAATTTACAAAAAGTGAGGAAAAAAAAAAAATCACTTTGACAAGTTCAAATGCAACATTTCCTAATAGGTGAAGTTTACAGTCCACTCTTATTTTACATTCCTTTTCATGCTGGGATATCAGCCACCACAGCTCAATTCAACACGGCCAGTAACCGATATGCATGGTGAGGAAAGGTTTTGCATTTCCATTTATCATGGCATGACTTTATGCCTGGATAACAAATGTCCTGCAGCCAGAAAGCCCCAGGGTGATTGGATCCATGCTGAATAACCCAGGCTCCACCAGTGTTTTGGTTCTAGGGACAGAACCAAGGAATTGTTCTGGCTAGCCTCGCGCACTTCTAAACCTAACATTTTGGCAGAAAAGCACAACTACTACAAAATACTGAAGGGATATCAAGAAATCTATTTTCAGTACATAAATATAACTGTTTTTATCATACTAATGCAGTTCATACCTAGAGTCTGCTGTCACTGACAGGAAGAATCATTCCACCATTTAGCTTTCATGTCATTCTCTTGTAGATATACTTATTTCACAAAGAGTACAAAGGCATCAAATACCCTCTACTATTGAATAAACTGGGGAGTGAACAGGTGTGTTCTCATTTTCCTCCACTAGATTTATAGGAAAAAACAGCTCAAGGACAGTGAGACAAACCAGCCTAGAGCAGGGTGGGGTACTCTCGAGCTTTCCTCAATAGTGACAGCAGGAAAAAAAAATGTAGTCATACAATTCTGGTTTAGAAATTTCTGAAGCCCTCTTCCCCCTTGAAGAAAGATATGGCTTCATCAGCATCCCACAAGTTTAAGATAGTGATCCCTGGCACAACTCAGCACCATCTGTAGCTGTGAATTCAAAGAATTTTCTTCCTTCAGATATTCAGTGAGGTAACTGAAGTCATTCTTCCTGTGCTGCTGTGTCTGGAAAACCACTCCAAAACACCTTCCATGGAAATGACAAGATATTACAGTCACTTTCATGAGCTTTGGAGACATAAAAACTGGTTAAACAACTTCAGAATCAGAAGCCATAAGAAAAGTTATCTTCTGGAATATTTTACATTGGAAGACCATTATTTTTGTTCTCCCTAATTCATCTGTTTCATTCACTACATGACTTTATTTCTGCACCAAACTACAGCAGAAACCCTAGAGACAACAGCTTCATTAACTGTACAGCTCTCATTCTCCAAATACCAGCCATTAATGAAAGTGTGTGAACATGTAATTAAAGACAATTATAATACATGCTCACAGAGAGAATGGGGGGGGGGCAAGTTAAAATTGAAGAAGTCACATAAATGCTCACAGTCCTAACTGACAAAAGATTATAACCTACAGCAGCTGTGTGAACCAGCTAGAGAGAAATGGACCACATGTTTGGTGATAGTGGATTTCATGGCTACTTGCCAACACCTGACCAAGTCTGAGACTCAAGAATTCTGGATTGGCTTCCAGATTCTTCAAGCAGTTCAAGACCTTTTGCATCTGCCTCTCCTAATAAAGATTATCACCCCCAAATAATCTTCTTGGTTCAATTCCTAGTGGCTGACTCCCTTCTGTATCATGTTCCCTACTTCCCACTTCAGCTGGGCACAACAGACTCATTTCCTCACACAAATGCAGAGCACTCCACCACCTAATTGGTCTTCAAACATCATTGCAGCCTCACTCAAGTCCATCTACTTCCTCTCTTCAACCTACAGCTGATTTTCTTTACAAATGAATGTGGCATCTTTCAGGAATCCTAATAACATTTAAGCACTCAGATCAAGTGAAAAACCAATCCCCAAAACCAAGAGAGTGCAGGAAAATAAAACCCCATCTCCTACCAGGCTTGCTGTTCATAACTCACATTACAATCCTAGGAAACAAATTAGAAAAAAAAAAAAGGTAAATACTTACTTAGTTAGGTTTTTTTAACTTAACCTGAAAGCCTAATCGCACAACAGAGATAAAATTAAAATCTTAGTTCCCACAACTACAGTAAGCATCTTTATAGATGCACATGACTACTGAATGCTTCCCCTACATTCAGTGGCAGCTGCTGCTTTCTGTATAACTTCATTTACCTGTGGTAGTAGAGTCCATAAAACACAGACCAGGCTCCTACTATGATGCTTAATACTTTAACACATCTCCAAGAAAAAAAAAAGCCAACCAAACAAACCAGAAAAGAGACTGTGCCTGAGGAGAAGGAAACAGAATATCAGACAGGTTTCAGTGTAATTTCACAGAAGCTGAATAGAGATATAATGACTACAAACAAGTCAAAGACTGTTTCTCCAGGAGTCACTGGAAAAGGACTGTACTTATCTGCAACTGATAGTAGTGCTGTGAAGTAGCTGGCTTATTTTGATGGAGAGCTGCTCAGACACCTGAAGAACAGTGAGGGAAAAAATTTAGAAGTACTAACACCAGGAAATTGAGCTGGCTTAGCATAAAGGACAAAGAGAAACCTTGATATTGAGGAGGAACAACCAGGAAAAACAACCTCAGGGATTTTAACAAACAAAAGGGAATATGTTTTATCTGACACCATGGGCAGAGACCCATGCTGTAAATAGTCTTGACTGTAAACTTAAATCCTGTAACTTGATGCTGTAAACCATTTTGACAATTCTAATCCCAGTTTGTTTTTTCAATTCAACAAAAAGCAAAGTTCATAGATAGCAGTAAACCCAAGTTGACACAAATTATCTAGAAAGAGAGGAAGAAGCAAATACTGCTATTACATTGAATACTAAGTACAATGGGCAAAATGAAGACTTGCAAATTGTCTTAATGAGACTTTGTGACTTCCAATGAAACAACACATGAATTTCAGTACCAGTTGTGATACAGAGGGCAAAAACTCTAAACTTCATTTTTGCACTTTTGGAGGCTAAATTGAGTATTTCCATTCAGAAATGAGGCTCTTGTATAATGCTAGATAATGCTACAAAAACCAAGCCAATATTTTTTTTGTTTTGTTTTTGGGTTTTTCCTCCCAAAAAATGAAATGCTAGTGATTGCTAGAAAAACCAAACAAAACAGAGGCCATCACTGGACCATAGTCTAAACCCAGTTTCTCAGCATCTTGAATACTGTGTTAAGTTCTGATCACCTCATCTACAAGAATACAGGGGGGGGGGGGGAAAAACATTGGGAAAAACTCCATGAGCAATAGCAATGACAAAATCGTGCAGCAGCAGCAAATTAATTTAAAAACCATGGCTACAACTCTCCATAGTTACCAACGGGACAGAGAGCAGGTAGGTATCACTGTAATACATAGACCAGTACTTATCAAAATGAATTTGTAATTTAAAACAAAAGGAAGCAGTTTGCTTGAAATGGGAGACAAATCTGCTGTACTCCTTGCCAAAAGACAAGTAAAAGCTAAATATTACACTAGGGGCTAGACAAGTTCATGGAAAAACTATCAAAAGAGGCTATCCAGTTATGTACAACCCCACATCTGGATCTAGAAATTCATGAAATTAAGACAGGCATATTAAGGGAATTATCAAATACTTGGGCTACTGCACTCACTGCTGGAAATAGGAGAATTATATATAGACCTTAAGCCTGATTCAGTCCAGACATGTTCTTTTGCATCTGGGCTACAAAGTTTTCTATACTTTGCTAGTCAGGAACTCAAAGGGGGATGAAAAGTTTAAGCTGTAAATCAGCATCAGCTCCTGTCTCAATTGAAATGAAGACTCATGTGCCACTTCAACCACAAACTTCCTTACATGAGGCAGAAATCAGAAAAGTAAGCAATTTTCAGCTTCTATAGTTTGGTAGTATTTACAAATCACCAATCAAAAGCATCTTTATGCACCAAATGTCTGCTTTTTTAGTCCTTGTCAGCACACAATTTGTCCTAATCTGTAAAAAACCCTACACAATATTCAGGGCAAAGAGCTTTGCCTGATCTAAAATATCCTATTACTTGTTTTGAACCATATGAAAAGAGTTTGTCAGTTTGCTTGCCTTCTGTTTTAGAGGCTCTTTTTTTGAAGTGAGTACAAAATTACTCCAGAACACACTGCTGGTTAAAAGGAAAGCTCAGAAATATCTTTTCTTTAAAGATTTATGTATTGCCTTGAAGACTTATGACATCCTGACTATTTCAGACATGTTGTGTAGGTTCTCTTGAAAAAAGAGAATGTATAAGATTCCTGTGACATTATAATATCTCCTAGGGTCAAAACTGTATTTAACAAGACCTACTTTCCCATTTTCCAAATAAAGGTAGGTGATCTGGATTCCTCTTCTCTAGGCAGATGTGGAAGGACTGTGCTGGCTTGATAAAGTTCTGGGATGAGCTGATGAAGGAAACTGCAGGTTGAATTGAATCTCTGCATTTCTGCTTCCTTCTTTCCTGTATTTTTGTGTACCTGGCAACATAACTGGAACTAAAGACACCCTCTGTTAAGTTTCCTACTATTAGCTCAATATAATAGAAGAAAAAAACTTATGGGCACCCCAAAAAGAAGTGGGAGAAAGGAATAATAGCATGCTTTGATAACTCTAACATATTGCTAATTTAGCTGGTATTGTGGTCACATTAATTCAGAAAAAAAAGGATACCTAAGAACTCCATATTCTTTAAATTTATAAACTGTTTTCAGTACTTAACACTTCACTGTATCCATACAAATACTACTTCGCCTAGTGGATTAAAAAACAATATTTTAATATTACATATTAAAATTTGAAAACAGAAATCAGAAATAGACTGCGCTGGTTCATTTCACCCAGCAAACCTTACCACACACTTCTCACATTTTAACCCTGTTATTTGCCTCAGTTGTTACCCACTGGGAAGTTTCCTTTGTTTCAGTCAGCTGAGACACTCTCTCATTAGGCTCATTTCTTTCACAGCAAAACATCTGCAATCTTGGCAGTTGTTCCAGACTTTTTCTGTAGGTGTAGCACTACAGTAACTTTTTCAGTGAGCGTTCCCTGATAGTGGCTAATTACATCAAATGAGCTTTCCTTTCTTTCTGCTCAATTTTCTTTATATAATTCAAGATCTAATATCAAGAAGCATGGTTAATTTGGGGAGTGTTCCCCACCCAGTAACTCAGCTGTGATCCTTTTCTTATGGCCCAATCACACACACACAAAAAGAGCATGACCTCTTTCACATCTTTCCCAGCTGAGACAAAACAAGTTCATCACTCTAACTTTGGCTTTAAGCCTTAAGCACACCATCACTTACACTGTACAGCAATCATCAGAAGATGGTTCATATTGTTTGTTGTATGCAAAGCATCTTAGAACTTTTTTCTAACCAGATTCAGTCAACATTTATATTTTTAGTCAATAAAACAAATAACCCATCAGGGAAGTACTTGAAGCCTTACTCATTGAATTATTCAGACTGGAATTTGCCATCTCCAATTATGAGTAACAAGTCTGATCAGACAGAACATAGTGAAACTGAGTGTCTTCTGCTTTCATGTGAGCATTCTCTTCCAACTAAGTCTATAACCATTATTTAAATAGTAAATAGTCTAAAATCCTCTACAGAGGTTTTAAGACACAAACCTTTGCTGTGAAAGCTAACTATATGCAATTGGACTCAATGTTTTTTTGTCATTTTTAATTCAGTGAAACAAGGCTGAACCTGCTACTGTGAAGCTGTTCTCCAGCATGCTGCAGCCCATCATCAGAGGCTGCTTTACAGAATTACATGCTCAACACTTTCCTTGATGTGACTCACTTAAATTTCAGATGAAGCAGCAAGTCACCAGCTGCCTCCAAGTACCAGCTCTGTCAGTGTTCTGGACTTGCCTGACAGACTGGTGCCAGCAGCACTGATCTGGTTTCCAGTGCAGCACAGTGGCACAGATGACACAGAGGTGTTATCTGATGAGCAAACAGTTTCTCTGCATTTCTCAACTATCCTGAGTACTTCCTGTCACCTTAAGTATGGATGCTGGCTAACAGCCAACAAAACCAGTGTGTCCCTGAGCTTCCAGAAGTGTAGCTAATAATTTTATATTAAATACTCTGCCAGCTCTCTCTTACAAATTCAGTGTCCACACTCACTGATCCTGTTAAGTTTTAAGGCTCAGAGTGTGGTACCACTGTCTTGGTAGATATTGGTGATTATACATTCTTTCACAAGTCTAGATCTCAGCAAATATTTCTAGCTGCTTCATAAAAACAAACTCCAAATCAGCATATCACCCTTAACAATATTTCCCTTACCAGAAAGTTCATACACAAGCCTTAGTTTCAGAACTCTTTACAGCTCAAAAAATCCCAGCATTTCCTCTGCTGATCCGTGTTATTTCAGTTTGCATAGTTTATCTTTACTTCAGAAACTGAAGCTGCAACCTGTGTATGTGAACATTGTTCTTCTGAAACATACATAATTCAACACATTTTAACTCTTCATTTTCTTCCCCAGCTCACACCACTGCTCCAGTCATTTGATCCCTCTGTTTCAGACCATTTTATTCCCTTAGAAAATTATTTCTAGTAACTACTGAAATGAATTTGCATGTTCCCTAATTTTTTCTTACTAAAACTTTTTTGTCCAGTGCTAGAATTGATACATTTTTTAAACCATTGACTGAAAACAAAGACTGTATATACACACACCAGTATTAGTTGTTCTGGGGAATGGTCATAGTAAAAAGTGCAAGTTTGGAAAGTCAAGAAACCACCATCAGAAGAAATCCTAAAGACTCAAAAGAAAAAAATGCCCAAACTGAAAATGAACAAATATCCCTCTTACTTCTTTTATATTAGTGTAAAAACATATGCAAGATCTATTACTTCTCAAAAGTTTCTTTCATATGTCAGTGAGCTACAGAGAAATTCAGATCCATCTGAGTCACCACTGTCAGGAAGCATGAAGATTTTGAAAGGCCTGCCACAAAGTTAGTAAATTATTCTCCTAAATACGGAGGAACAAGATTCAGATCTCACTATTCTATTTAGTCTTTCTTGAAAAGTAGTTTCCACAGCTGTCAAGAGATTCATTAGACAAAGTTTGATTAATTTCACATAACTAACAAGCTTAGGGCACAAGACTCCAAAAAACTCAAAGCTATTGTGTCAATAGTCTTTCAAAGAATAAACAAATATACATTGGCACAGGTTTCAATTATCTTTCGGATGGTTTAAAGAAAAAACAAACACTTGGTTCTTTTTTTATATTGATATATCCCTACCATTGACAGAATGGTGTTTCTTCATCATATCACGAAACTTAAGTTTAAGAGTTTTATAACAAAAACCCCACAATTTTTACAAATTTTTTACCTAAATCTAAACTGAAACACTCTACTTTTAACTGACCCAAAAGCATCCAAACAAGAACTAAACATGAAATAACATCTGCTTAATAAGTCACACACTGAAATTCAGTCAAATTATCTTCTGTGGGTGCAGACTGAATCAACCTGAGCAGTTACTCATTTTGTGTCTGAATGTCTTATTTCTATCATTCTCTCCTCTCAAATACTGATGTCTCCTACACTGAGCTGCAGCTCTCAGGCTGCTGCTACATGCAATAGCACAAGCCATCATTTGTTATGTTCATAAATTTACAATAGAACCCAGAACCACTCTTTGCCTCAGCCCATAAGTGCAGCAAACAAATTGCTAAATAAATCTCATTAAAAGAACTGCAAGGTTAAAATTCATTTACCACACCAAAACCAAAATCCACTGCTGCTTTTCTGGTACATGTAGGCTACTGGTTACATGGATACAGATGAAGATACATTTATTTTTGAGATTTTCCTGTATTAATTAGGTAGTTTGGATTATTAGACTGTTAAAAATATTACCAGGATTAACAGTAAATTCTTGGCCCTCTATACACATGGTGAATTCCTTTTTGTCCATAACAAGAAAAGGCACAACAGTAGGGGGGAAATAAATCCTTTCAATTTCAATGGGATTTAGCTCCTTCTGAAATTCATTTGGAATGATATTTCAGGGGAAAACACTCTAGATAAACATGCCAGCCATACAAAGGTGATAGCTAAGGATGTTTGCTGTTCATTGCAAGGCTTGAAGCAGGATAGACATGGAAAGGTTTTTACCACAGGACTGGAGTTAGAGATGCTGTATCTAGGTAGAGCCAGCCTAGAGAGACAGGTGTACTTTCTGTCACAATGCCATCTTGTGACATGAAATTTGGACAAATGTAACTATCAGAAAAAACCTATCAGATTACCACTCATGAGTTCTCTAAACTAGAAAGCTACAAAGTTATAATTTCCTTTCTTTTATTTTCCTTGATGCTTAAATCTATTTTGGGATTTAAAAAAACTATAAGGAAAAAATATCCATTTAACTAAGTACTATGAAAGCAACTAAAACCAGATTATCAGACTGCATTCACCACATGAGTTAGACTTGCATTTTATGAACACAATTCAGTTACTGAACTAATTCAGAAAAAAGTAGCACAAAGGACAAACTAAAAAGAAAAAAAACACCACCTGAGGTCAATGAAGTAATCACCTCATCATTAACACTCTTGTGTAGTGGTATCTTTGAGACTTTTGCTTTAAAATACGTTAAAATTAGAGGACATTCTCCTTAAAAATAATGTAGCCACCAAAACAAAAGTGCTTCTTATCACTTGAATTTCAGAAGATATTCACTGCCAAATTTAACATTCTGCTTCTCCTGAAGCTGAAAGCTGATTCAAAATCTGTAAGAAGATAATGGAGACAATGCCACCACGGTAAGCCAAATTTGTTTAACAACCTTTTATATACATGAGGTAACACTTTAACACATATTTGGCAGGAGAGAGCTTAATGTTCTTCACTATCTCAGTGCTTCATTTCCTGATCATTCCAACAAAACCTCAAGAACTTCTTTGATAAGGAAAAAAACATTTTAGAATGTGATAAACAGCTCTGCTCACTATAAATAGTTTGGGAATGCTGTAAATACTGTGATCAAGAGTGCAGATTAATATCAAACACCTCTTAGCAGAGGGTTACATTTCACAGCTCTAACTAGAATCAAAGTCATCAAGAGGAAAGAAAATTATGTTATTTAATTTTGCATTAAAATAAAATTCTTTAAGGATCTACCTAGGGACCATAAACAGCACCATGAATTGTGAAAGCCTGTAGCCTGAACACATTCTTACAGCAGATGATGTTTCACTCTACTCAATAAAACCTTAGACACATTTGGGAGTGCTTCCCAAACAGCATAATTCCTTCTCACACAGCAGCCTACCCTGCTTCCATGGAATTCAAAATTAATAAAGTTCTCACTAATTCAGTAAGGGCTGAGAAAACCCAGCAGCCTCAGCTCCAAAATTATTTATCAACCTATTTGATCTCAAATTTCAAAAAACTTGGAAAATCCCAACAAGTACATATCCTCAGCAAAGCAAGATAGTGCAAATACACTTTAGCAGGAAAAGTCTGGCAAGCTTAATCACCAAGACAAACGCCTCAGTCATTATCCAGGATCAACCCAAAATATACAAAAGGCCCTCCAAAACTTCTGTGCAAGTGTGGTAATAAACCATGACAAACTTCTGCCTCAAAACTACTCTTTCAGGGCAAAATTAATCAGTCAGAGGAACATTACTAGGATTCCTATGTAGAAGAATAGATTGAGCTGTAATGACCACCAGTGCCATATCAGCTTCCTTTCCAAATAAAATATATTAACAACTTTTTCTTCAGGAAATACAAACCACATCTTGCTGTGCATTTATGCAAAGAATATCCCAAACCCTGAAAATCCTCTCAGGTCAGCATTTCTGTCCAAGACAAGGGGTGACAGGAGCAAACATTCTTATTAGCTACAGTTCTTATCCTTGACCAAGAAAAAAAATATCAAAAACCCATTTTAAACCAATACAGTAATATTTTTCTTAAAAATTATTTGAAGAACTTAAAATGAAAATTTTTCTTTGCCTAAAGTCCTCCAACAGGGACAAAGCTAGTCCTGTGTTTACAGAAGTGCAAGGTTGACTCTGTTGCCCAGTAAATCTGTTGCTGGCATGAAGGAAACAAGATTTGACATCAGTGAAACCACTGAACAAAGTAAAAAGCATTGAAAAAAAGCCCACCTGCATCTAGTTCAGCTCAAGACTGGAAATGAGGCAGAATACATGGAAACCTTTAACATGTGCTTTTTAGACCAAGACTAAGTATTTTTGCTTTGCACCAGATTCTTTTTTCCACACTTGTAGTTTCTAATAAGCTAACCTGTATTTTCTGCATCACCTAGTTAGTCATTTTTACAGAAGCTGATAATTCTGTAGACGCAGCTCACGTGGAACTGTAAAATATTAACTTGCATTATTTCTAATTAAGCAGCTTTTATACTCAGCTGTATTTTTCAACTACCTGTGAAGCTTCTATTGTTCCTGGTTTATATTAATTTTATCAGCATACTTTCATAAGTCACCTGAGAAAAAATAGCAACACGTCAAGTATCTTCAAAGATATCAGCTCTATTATTTCAAATGCTGTAGCAAAATTAATTTTTAAACACCCTGAAAGTTACCAAAAAAGAAATACATTTAATACTACCTAATGACTGAAGAAGCCTTAGAAAGCCAGTGTGCATGTCAGAGCATGAGACCTCTCACACCATGGAGCTTGTTCCCAACCCCAGCACTGACAGTCTGCCTGAATCAGAAACAGCAGGACAAATAATAGCTGGGTATCCTCTTGCATGTTAATGGCCAATATTCTATCTGCAAAAACAAAACCCAGCAGCAGATGAAGTTGCAGTGTGTTTAAAGGTTGGTGCAGAACAGCACCAACGCTGCAGACAGAGAGCACTGACTGGGACTGCTCAACACTGCTTCAGAAGCCTCATAAAACATTCCCAGATAATGACACACATTTTCTCCCTGCAAGCTCAAACAGCTGGGTTCTCACTGACACACAGCTCTGTCAGTGCCAAGTTAAAGAGATCCTGCACATGATCACAGGGAAACTCTGCTTTCACCATTCTAGTCAGGGGCAGCAAACAAAGAAAAGAAACACACACATATTTGGGTTTACCTGCCACAAATCACAGAATATTCCAAGTAGGAAAATACCCACGAGGATCATCAAGTCCAGCTGGTGAGTGAATGAGCCATATTGGGATCAAACCCACAACCCTGGCATCATTAGCACCACACTCAAACCAAATGAAGCCCTTAAGATTTGCCTTTCTTCAGAGCATTCCACTTGCATATAACATACCAAAATTTCACTAAGTCCCTAACAGAGTCTGTAACTTCATCAATAACCATTAAAAAAACATTTGAAAACCATCTAGACTTCATCTGTAAAAGATCATTAAAACTAAATCTGCTAACAATATTAGATCCAGGCAGTTAACATAGGGCTTATTTTGTTATGGACTAGGGGAGATGTGTCCTGTTTGTGGCAATTCCACTGATGCTTCTGGAGTTCAGAGAAGGATGTCCCCCAAGCAATTCATTCTCATGTTAATTCCAGAGTAAAACCCAAAGTACATCAACCACTAGGAAAATATCTCCCAAGATCATCTCTGACCACAAATATCAGAGAAATACGACAGTGACATCACAGGTTTCATTTGGTATAAAAATCATTTACTTCCTTTGTTTCCCCTTCCATGGTGCTACAGCTACCAAGTCTATTACTTAAGAACAAATGAAGAGTATTTTGCCACTCCATGACATCTAATATTTAAGAATGGTTTCAGAGGAAGCAGTGGATGGATATAACTAACAGCATTTTAGCAGGGTTTCTTCATAACTTCAGCAGACTTCTCTTCTATTGATTTTGGAGGGGTTTTTTTTGACTGACTTACGACCAAAAGAAGAAATAGAGAAAAGGGGTTTCAGACTGCAAAAAAGCTGTAACTCTCCCTAGGATGTAGTCAGTGTTCTTTCCTACTTGGAGCAATATTAACTTTGAAATAGGCATTAAAACTTCCCAGGGGGAAACACTCAATTACTCCTTGTTTCACCACGCCTTGTCCAGCAATAATTTTACCTCTGCTGATACAAGCAAGCTCATCCCCAGCTCTCCCCCTATTCTTCATAATGCAGAGTGGCTGCAGAACATCCAGCATTAGCTGAAGTGTTATTCAGCACACCAGAAAAACCTCCCTCTCACTGGGTATGGTACAAGTCAACCTCTAAAGAAGGGAAGACACTGAGGGTGCAGAAAGCCTAGTTATTTCAGAATTCCTTCCATCAGTGCCTAGCCAATGCATGCATTAACTTATCAAGCCAAAACCAGTATGCTACTCAGATTTTACAAAATAATCTTAATGAGAGTGAAAAATCACAAGTTAGTTAGGATCAAACTGTAAAAGAATAAATTACTTGAGATTTACTCTATTAAGTTCAGTTGTTTTTCACTCATTAATGCAACAGAAGTAAAACAAGTACTCACAAATATTTGCAGTGAAATAAAAGCATCTTGCTATGATCAAGTGGATTCAGATTAAGCTTCTTATCCCCCCTATAACGTCTTTTTCCTTCACTAAGTGGCAATCTACTAAGAAGCTGGTCACTAAAAGAACAGGAAAATCATAAGGACTGATGCAGGAGTAGTGAGGTGCATGGATTGGTTTCACATGCTAATTAGCATGCCAGAATACAGGAATCCTCAGCATGACCTGTTGTGTTTTTATAATCCTCTAAAAGAAAGCAATCAGCATTTCAAGCTCTTCCAAAAGCTGTTTATGATGAAATATGTCATATCTTAATAAATTCCTCATCTCTGTATAAAAATTCTTCTCAAAAGTACATACAGTAAGCACATCAAAGACAACAGTTAGTGGTGCAAAGGTTTATTTGTTTCTTTTCTTCTCAAGGCAGTATTATTTTTTCCCCATTTATGAATTTTTCCTGTCCGGAAATTAAGTCTATGATCTAAAAGCTAAAGAATCAAAAGGCTCAGATTTTTATATCAGGCTTTCTTACAAACATCTGCTTAGAAAAAAAGGTTTTATTTGTTTGACATAATTCAAGTGTTCAAAAGAAAAAAAAAAGCAACATTTGCTTTGCAAATGAACAAAGCACAGAGTTTGCTAATATCATTTGTAGTTTTAGAGAGCCAGAAAGTTAAGTTGAAAATTAATAAAATTTGCCTTAAAAACCTTTGGAACACAGCATCTGTGTGGAGATAGCACAGCAAAGGTACTGCAGTGGCATAACCACAGGATCAGAGTCAGATTAAGACTCTTTGCAGCTGCCAACAGAAAAAAATGCCTCCTTCAACATAATAAACCAGCACATCAATGTATTTCCTTAAAAATAGGATATTTTAATTTAATTTTAATGTGTTCAGTCACATCTGTGTCAAAAGAAAGCAAATTTACATTATGGCAAAAATAAATTTGCAAGCCATAAGAAATCTGGCTATTCTTGAAAAGGTGTTTCCCTTTCAAAAGGCATACTGATTAAAGACAAAAATTGATATTATTTATGATATCTGCATGATGATGAAGGTGATGCTCTTTAGTAACTGGATTTAGACAACTAATTCATTTCATTTAGGCCATCAGACAGATGGCCACAACTTTCAATCACATCCAACCTCATGGCAGTTCAAACTCATGACCAAGAGGTAAAAAGCTTTGTATTCCATTAATAAGCTCCATGCCATCTGTTCTCTGTAAATGGAGACACTCCAGGATGATTCTTAACATATTTTTTATTACAATATTTATTTCAAACCTCTCCAGAAGCTTACTATTTACCACATCAAGTTCTCTCTATTTGCCAAATATTAATTTATTTCATTGGAACTGGCTATGAAAACACACAAGTTGCTCCTATTGAAAAAAGTTTAACCTCCTAAAGGGTTCCTCCCCAACTTGTTTGGGAAAAGATTTCTTTCTGGAGGAACCCTTAGGAGGTTTTCTCACAAATTTGCCCCAAATCAGGACACCTTTTCCATGCTTTAGCTGAAGAAGTATGTATTGTTCAAGATCTTCAAAATTTTAAATAAAACATCACTTACATTTCTCTGATCTCACAGATGTGCCACATTTGAACACACAAATTCTGAAAATGCTTTAATAGGAAGGCAATTGAAATTAATCCCTTGTGCTAAATACCTTCGGATTTTAACTTCCCAATGATGTGACCTTGACCAGCTGCCAGGCACACATCCTGCTGCTCTCATTCCCCCTTCTCACCAATGGAGAAAAATAAGATGGAAAAGCTCATGGGTCGAGATAGAGAGATCATTTACAAATTAGTATCACAAAAAAATAGACTGTTCCTGGGGAAAATTAATTTATAGCTAAATAAACTAGAATTTATAATAAACACAGTGAAAAAAAAAAAGACCAAAACTAGACACCTCCCTCCCCATTTCTGCTCCCTCATTCCTGGTTCCTCTATCTCCACCCTGCTGGAGTAGCTTGGACTTGCAGTCCCCAGCTCCTCTTTGCTGCTCCTTCCTCCTCACACTTTTCCCTTGCTCCAGCATGGGACCCTCCCCCTGGCTGCAGTCCTTTGGGATAAAAATATTCCTCTGGGGGCCCTCCATGGATGCAATGAGGGGATTTGCTCTGCTATGGTCCTGTCCACAGCTGCCAGGGAATATTTGCCCCATCACACTTCCATTGGGAGCTGCAGAAGAACTCCTGCAGCTGCATCTCCTGTTCTCTCTGTCCCTTTGGGGCTCTCAGGGCAGCTTCTCACATTTTTCCCTTCACCACCAGGCAGTGCTGCCCTCCCTCAATGCCTCCCTGAGGAATAACCACTGTGGCTGTGAGCTCCACTGTGCCCTTGACACCCACACCCTCTGTGCTGTGGCTCAGGCTTCTACATCTGATGTCAGCAGCTCAACCTTAATTTTTTCAGCATTTCTAGAAAATTTAAAACTCATCCCAACAAGAATGAAGTGATATTGAAAGTGCAAGTCAAAGTGCTCATTGTTTCCCTTTTCCTGCTTTTCATTTCTCCCCAGACTTCCACAGAAGCTCATCACTGGCAGCTTGCTCCATGGGTAGGAGCAAGTTTTCACAATTTGGCAATGCCACCACTAAGTCTGAAGAAGCCTGAGTGCAAACTGCTGTGCTATTCCCAGGTGGCAGCCAGGCCAGGCTGTCCCCAGCCCTGTGGAGAGGCAGGGACTGGGCACCCAGCCTGGCAGTGCCACCCCCCAAAGCACTCAGGGTCACCAGCACAAAAAGGGATTCCAGGGCAGCTCTGACATGCACAGGCTCATCTGAACTAAAAACTCCACTAACAGAGGGCTTAACTCCACATAGCCTTTCCCTCCCTGCTGGCAGGGATCTGAAATGCTGATAAAGAAGGCTGACAGATCCAAGAGCCATAAATCCACAGATGCTGGCAGCAAAAGCAGAGGTAGGGCTGTTAGGAAAACACAGCCACTTCCAGACACTTCCAGATCTGGAAGAGTGTTGCAACGAGGTAAGACTCTCCTTCCCTAGCTGTCTTTTGTCCTTCTTATCTCCTGTTATTCCTTAAAAACTAATTTCTCAGCAATTTTGGCATGCTGACAAATAAGACAACACTTTAAGAACTGTAAGAAGCAAATTTAAAAAATAAAAATCAAGTCCTAGAACCACACATCCAGTACAAAAAGGTTGAATAACTGCCCACTGGGAAGTAGCTGAGAAAAGTGACAGATTTTCTTGGATTTATGTCCAAGACAGCAATTTACATCTCTAAGACCAAAAGCAACACTCCAATATCAAACAACTTATGTAAAACACATCTCTGTGACTGAAACATACTTTGCATCCACACCATCCAATAATACTGAAAGATAATCATCCAGAAATACACCTAGCTCCACTGAAAACACAGGGAAACTTAAAAAAAATACCTTAAATTTCAATGAACATATTTGTTTTCCCAACAAGCCTTGTTGTTTCAATTTAAAGTCCCTGCCATTTTTTGCCTCACCAACTCCTCAGAGATCACTTTCATTGAGCAAACCTGTGTGGAACAATGAAGGCAATGCAATATTGCATATAGGAAAGAGTAGAAAAAAAAGTGATTGTAAAAAAGGTGTAAAGTAGCAGAATACTATGAAGAAAAAAACTAAACCCACATACACTAAACTTCTTGTAAAGAGAACTAGGTTTAAAAATTTTTGTTGAGCTTGAAAATGAAGCAGTATGATATATAACCATCTACTATTTGACTGCTTGTGTTTTAGGGTAGAGTTTGCTTTTCAGAAGAGGTAATACACAAGATAAATTAATCTCTACAATTTTGTGTGAAACCCAGACAATCATTTGTCATGATTTCTTTTTCTTTTGGAATGAGCAGTACAGTTTCTTGAAAAAGCTCATTTAAATCACTTCTCATAATATTTTAGAAATAGCTGATGTTTTCCAAAAAGCTAACAAACACAGAGAGCCGTGGCCATGATGTAGACAAGGGGCCACAGCGCTGCTACACAGTCAGATGTTCTATTATGAAAATGTCTTACTAGGCAAAAGGAATAGAGAACAAGAGCAACACCACATCCTCTTGAATCCAAGTTCATGCCACCTTGGTTATCCCAGCAGCAGCTGTGGAAGCAGAAAGCCTAATTGTGATCATCCATGGCACAGCTACAAGTACTCCTATCTGGAGTTCCAACAAAATAACTTCCTAATAAGCAGTGCACCAGATACCCTCACAGGAGATACAGCTCCCATCCAAAGGTATGACAATCTTTCACACAAAACTGTTTTTTGATGGCTCTTGTATGTAACTTGGGCTGCAGGGATCCACCTACACCCCAAGGAGGGTCAAAGGGCTGCAGGGATCCACCTGCAGCCCCAGGGAAGATCCCACACCAGAGCAGGTAGAGTCCCAAAGCAGGCAGAGCTGCCTGGTGGGAACACAAGAGACAATGGGAATAAGCTGAAATAAAACAGGTCCAAACTGGCTACAGTGAGAATTTCCCTCCTCATGATGGCAGGCAGCAATGCAGGTTTCACAGAAAGCCTGTTATCTCAGTCCATGGAAGCTTTCAAGTTCCTACCTGAGTAACCTGGTCAGACCTCACAGCTGATCTTCTTTGAAAGCAGGAGGATGGGTTAGAAACCTCCAAAGGAACCTTCCAACTGGAAGTATCCTATCCTGTGCTAGCATATTAGAAGTTGTATGCATAAAATATATTTTTTTCTCAATTGAATGTAATCTATCCATTAATTTGCAGTTAAGTCTCTTGCAATAGTGAGAAGCAGCACATTTAAGTATGACTAAAAACCAGTAGCTTATTTACAAGAATTAAATAAACTGAATTGCTGTCTAATTGAATGAAGTGACATCCTCTCTTAGCTAGTCTCACTATGTAGTAGAAATATTCAATCGTTTCTTTTTTATGTTTCCCAGTTTTAGTGGTTTATGGTTTTTATTTTTTCTTTTTTTTAATCAAAGTATTTGCAAATAACTAAGACCAGGCCAATTTAAACTTCAGAATTCCCAATTTTAAAAATCAATTAGACTATTTTTTTTGTAATTAAACAGATTACAGTAGAAACATCTGCTTCAACTGGATGTTTTCCAGAGTATTTACAATTCAAATGTAGCTGCATTGTTTAAATAAAGAAGTAGAAATAATAAAACAAACTAATAAAAAAACATCAACAAGTAATCAGAGGAAAACATGTCCAAGTCTTTACTTATGCCTAACCAAATGAAAACCTAATTTAACTGCAAGTATTAGGTGTTGAAATACATCTTCAGCCAATGTTTCAAAGCTTAGAAAAGCTTCTTTTTCAGCAAAGCTACCAGCTCCCCTTACCAAAGAAAAAATTAAGTATTTCTTCAAAAATCTTCAAAGGCAGAAAGAAAGGAAATTATAAGGTGAAATGTAAGCCACTGTCATGTTTCAAAGGTATTGACTTGGCAGGTAATCCCCTTTCAGATGAGCTCCTCTGTCTCCATTACTTTGGAACTCCACATCATTGTAAGGGAAGGAAGGAAGGAATTCCACTTCTCCCTGTAATTCCATTTTGCTCATTCCTGCTGCTGTGCCACCTACACACTGACCACTGGCTTCTGGACTGTGGAAGGACTCCAGACACAAAATAACCTAGCAGAATTACTTAATCTGCAAATTCTCAGAACCATGCCATCACAGAAACACTTTCTGGCCATGCTGTTAAACCACCAACCAAAAATGTTTCTTAAAAAAAGCCCCTCTGTACTTAGAAAAAAATGCTTATATCTGTGAAGGCAGTGAAAAAAAAGCAACTTTATAGATAACATTTTGCAACTTTTCATGTTCTATTTAAACTCTGTATTTATTTGGATGGCATTTGCACTTGTAATTAATGCAAGACAACAAAAAGCATTTTTCCACATTTAAAACTTGCAGCATATATACAAAGTCGTAAATTTTCTCACTCAGAATTTGATGCTCAGAAAATACTGTCATCCTGCTTGTACATACAGATTTAAACCAAGCACCTTTATATCAAAGAAACCACTGAAACAATCAGCAATGATAGGTTTAAAGAGCTCCAAGTAACTATTCAAGAGCAGGGGAAGAACTGTTCAATTAAAATAAATCATCTTCAAAGACAGTATTTTATACCACAACACAACAGTGACACCCAAGAAACTATGACTAATAAACATGAAATCACTTCATAATACATTTTGTCTTTGAAGTAAAGGCTGCCAGATTCTAAACTTTTATATTTAAAACCCTGAACCATGCACCAAATCCAAATATGCATCTAAATGAGCCTCCAAGAAACATACGTGTCAAAATTACATAGCTACAAGATTTTCACATTTGTCGGTCTGAGGTAAGTACAACCTTTGGTTCTCACTACAGAAACAAAGCATAAGCTGTACAAGGTTTTACTGCACATATACTAAGATGCCCACCCATTAAAGAGGGAAGTTTAATAAACTCAGAGAAACAACAACAAAAAAATTATATTAAAGAGTTCACGCATAAAAAATTGTGAAAATGCATCATCATTGAGTACTGACTGCAAATACTTCAATCATTAGCTGAAATAAGGACTAAAACCTAAAGAGTTTGTAGAGAGAAAGCATTCTGCAATGTAATACAGTATTTTCTCTACTGAATTATTCTCTACTAAATAAAAAGAGTTTGCTTGAGAAGGGATTTCTCTACAGCTCTAAGGAGGTGGAAAAGAATGTAAGTGATAGTAAAATGCAGCTGATGCTAGAATAAATTAAGAGAGCTCTTCACATCTTAGTGCATGAAGTCACTTACATTTTCTACTGAATTTCTCTGAATCTTCCACTGGCCTTTTACCAGAATGTCAAACCCTAGTCTGGTGAAAAACTGGGAGCAACACCAGTTTAACTTCAGTTCCTGCTGGCAACTGAATCTTTGATAATTGGCACCGATTAACTCTGAGCAGCAGAGGTTGCAATGCAAAGAGAAGCCTGACAAGTACATGTGGAAGGAAAACAAATGAAAAGTACCCTGCTATTCTAAGTAATCCATTTTAAGTAATCCCACTTGAAATTTGACAGAGCCATAGTGAGAAAGCAATGTGAATTGCAAAAGGTGTCTAAGCACTCAGAAGCAGAACTGTTCATGTGACATAGTAGCTCTTACAAGTAAAAGCAGACCTCATTTAAAATTGCAGTGTTTTTTATTGTATTTCTTTAACTCTATATTTGCTTTAATAAATTTATTTTCACTTTATATTTATTCTCAGATTGATTTACTCCTTGATTTCAGACAAACATATGACATTTTTCAAACAGTTAATCTTCTTGTAGCAGTTGTGTGACACTACTACAATTATTTTTTCTTTTAAAAAATATCAAAAAGCCTAAAATAAAAAACTTACCTCAAACATAGCACCACTGCAGGGTTATGGCAACCTGGAGTGATTAATTACTTTTGAGAACAACATAAGAAAATTGTTGAGTTTACAATAAAAGATTAAGCTATTTTTAGCTTGCAACTGCACCAACTTCAGCCTAGACATGCAGTTAGGACTAATCTGCATTATTGACAGCAAAACATTTCTGAGAGAAACTTCTTTGCTGCTGCCTGTGAAACCTCCCTCTGCAGGGAGCTGCTGCAAACACAATCCAACAGGCACCAGAAGTGCTGACATTCAGCTGTGAAACCCTTTTTGCACAGACAGCTCTCACAGCACAGGGAGCAGCATCACAGGCAGCCAGGGAAGAAGCTCGGTACCAAGAAGTAGCAGATTGTTCCCGAATTGAAGCAGACCTAGTTAAGTCTCAGAGAACTCAGGCAAAACTTTTGCCAAGCTAAAAACTAAGAAATAGAGGGAAAAGGAACATCATCTTTCAGTTTAATTATCTTCCACCTCCTTTAATTCTGCATTAATTCAATTACAGATATGTTTATGCATGCAAGCTGCTCACCTGCATGTTTTAAACATGCAGCTATGTGGGGTTTTTTTTGCAGCTCCACACTCTTTCCAGCATTTTCTGAGCATGCACCAATCATTACAGAACCAAAGGGGTTTTTTTTAATTACTAGAAAATCCAGGAAGTTATTCTTGACTTAGCATGAACTTTTACAACACAATTCAAACAGTTCAGCTTAGAACAGATTTTGTAGGCAGATATGAGCCTATTTCCTCTGACAGCATTAGCTCTGCCCACTGGGCACATGGATAGTGTCAGACCAAAAGCAGTAACTCATGCTGAAACACAGGATGCATCAGCTTAAACACCCATTGCTTACAGCTGATTTTAAGAGCAGAGAAAGTCTCTCTTCTCTCTGCCCATAATTACACCATGTAATTAACTACACAACCCATACACATACAGAACACAGGAACTCAATTCATGCAGTGCCTCCTAAAAAAAAATATGTTGATATACTAATCAAAAATACTAGTGCTGAGTTTCAAGTAACTGAAAGGTGTTCTAAGGTGTTCATGAAGAGTAAAACAGGCCTTGCTGCACTATCAGAAGAAGCCTGGAGGTACCATGCAGACTGAATCAGTGCCTCTGCTCACCTGTTCTCAATAAGGGACAGAGTTTAAACTCTTGCTCTCACTGTTCAGCTAACAACTCCATGGATATCACATTCCTGCTTCTCTCACACTAGGTGGGACTCTAGACTCCTAGAGTCTTTTGTGTAACGACTAACCCTTCAGAGGTGCAATGCAAAGATAAAAAATAAAATTAAACCTGTGAAAACCACTTTAAAGTGGGTATAAATTGTACCTTATCGAAAATATTTGTGATTAATAACAACATGCAAAAGCTAATATATTAAAGTGAAATCATATTGTCATTTATAACAAACAAACAAAAAAAAAGATTTAGGTTGAAAATGAGCTCCAGGATCAACCAGCCTGACCATTAACCTAACACTGCCAAGTACATCACTGAACCATGTCACCAAGCATAACATCAGCAATTTCCTGAACATTCATAGGGACAAGGATCCCCCCACTTCCCTGGGTAGTCTTTCCCATTTCTGACCAACCTTTCAGTGAAAAGCTTTCCTAGTACTCAGTCTAAACCCTCCTTAGTGCAACTTCAGGCTGTTTCCTCTTGTCCAATGGCTTGTTACCTGAACAACCTAGAATATAATTACCTGTGTGTGAGAGAGTATCACAAGAGCCTTTTCATTTATCCACAGAAGCTGTAAATACAGACAATAAAAGGCAGAAAAATGAGAGACCAAAGCTAGAAGATCTTGATAGTGGTCCTTGAAAATGATAAAATGATGATACACTTTCAGTTAAATTTCGAAAAAATAAATTGCAAAAACGCTAAGGCAAATCCAGAATAGACATACAAGCCTTCCATTAAAAAAAAAAAAAAAATTCTAAGCTTCAGTATCCACAGCTTGCGGGTGAGAAATGAAGGAAAAGAGACTAATCACAGGACACAGAATACTCTGCCACTGCTGCTTTTTGTAACCTGCACTACATCACTGCTTTAAGTTTATCTTCCTTGATAATTAAAAAAAAAAAAGACCTTTAATGGTTCAATTACTTTATAAAACTGAAACTCACAGGCAGAAAGCGAAAACAACCAAAAAAAAAAAGCAGCTGAAAGAAAGCTCAAAAGAGTTCATCTTTTCTAACAGTATAGAGGCAAACAAACTCTTATATCTCTGAATTTGATGTATTTTTGGAATAGATTATTAGAAACTTATTAAAAGCAGGGTAGAAGGTTTAAAGACTCAGGTTTGACATTCCTGGCTTTTGTCAAGGGGACTGATAGTTCAAAAAGCTATTGGGGTCTAGCCAAGGTCTCAAAGAGCCCTGGGCAGGGGTTTACTCATACAAAGGCTTTCAAAAAGGTCCCATTCCCAGGTGCTCAAGGAACAAAGCTGCCACCAGGTGTAAAATGCAGCAGGAGGAAATACCTGGCTCTGGAACAGTGCAGTAGCACATGGTGTCAGTGCACAGCAAGGAAAAGTCACTGGTGGAGCTCTGCAGGGATTGATACTGAAATTGGAGATATTCAGTGAAGTGCTCTAGGACAGCAGCTGGATGGCCCATTGTTAAATTATCTCAAAGAAGAGATGAATAGCAAAGTAATCAAGCTTGCTGGTTCAAGTCAGCTATTGAAGATAAGATGACTAAACATGAACCAAACACCTAATTAAAGAGGAAATACCACCGTAACACAAGTATTATCTTAATCATACTTTATTGGAGATTAGGATAATATTCCAGGGAAGTTTCACCAAAGATGTTCACCTTGCTTTTATTTTCTTTTGCCACCTTCTTTTTTACTAGTGTTGTGGGCACAACCAGTCTTACATTCTATATGGAAAAACCACCTACACATTCTGACATGAAATTCACAGCATAAATTCCCTGGTGACTAATCGTTAAACTCAGCTAGAAACATGCATCCTGTTTTAACAAAAAAAAAAAAAAAAAAAAGTCATTAAAAATGGAAAAAAAGTCTTACTTTGGGCAAGGCAGGCACCTAATTGCAGCGAGACACTGCTTTTGCAATACTTAAAAGAATTTCAAATTGCTTGCATCATTTGTCACTTATCTAATTCATTTACACTAACTTTGAACTCTATATATTAGTAGAGAGGTCACATTAAAATAACAAAGATAGCTATTTTACCTAGTATATTTAAAAACTGCTTCTGCTGTATTCTTTTGTGACAAGCTTTGCACTGTGAAGATTTCTGCTTCTGTAGTGCTTAAGCTGTCTGATATGTTGACAGCCTCTCCTGATCTGTGAAAAGTCAGCACATCCTAAACTTTCCTATCCAAAGGACAGTTTTTGTCCTCCACTGGTCACTCATATTGGGTAACTGTTTCACATATTTCATCTTAAGCCTACTGGAACAGTCTAAAACTGCTAAATTAGGATGAAAATTACTTTTTAAGAATCAGATTTAGCCAGGATCAAATGAATATCTTGATCAGCACCAGCAACTAAAAATGGAACATCAAGACAGTCCAAACTATCTTTTCAGTTACAAAAATTTTAAAAACCCAGCAAAGATACTCCCACAAACACTGAAGTTGGTAGAGAACCACTCATCTAGCACAGTGTATTGCTTGCTGTGCAATACATCAAAGCTTGCACAATAAAATCACATTTAAAATTACCTTCCTATCTATAAAGTGGAAATGATAGTTGCTGAAAAGAATAATTATTAAAGTATTTTTTAATGGTTCCATGGTTTATTAAGGGAACTGTAGGTCCATGCTCCTGATCCTTACATTAGGCAAAACAGCAAGGAACACAAAGAGAGCAGAGCTAGTAAAATGTGTGGATAAATGCAATTTATGTTGGAAGAGTCAATGTGGGTTTTTGAAGAAAAGCCTAGAAAGATAATGCAGTTCTGTGAGGAACAACAGCACAAGGTTAATGATGTTCCATCTAAGGAATTTACAAAGATTTTCAAAGGCTTTTAAACAAAGCCAAAATCATTCATTATGGGGTTTGGGTTTGTTGGGCTTTAAAAGAAATCAGGCAACCACCTGGGATAACAAGAAAGGCATAAGCCACAGATTGTAAATCCTCACAATTCATTTCAAAACATGTTTAAAAAGGTCAATCAGGAGCAGTCAACATGGATTTACAAAAAGCAAATCATGCTCGACCAACCTAATTTCCCCCTGTGACAAAGTGACTGTCTATGCAGATAAGGAAAGCACAGTGAATGCAATGTACATTGACTTTTGGAAAGCTTTTGAATGTCTGACACAGCATTCAGATTTAAAAGCTGAGGAAGCCTCCCAGTTGACAAGTAAAAACTCTGAATTAAGTGACTCAAGAGATTCATCTGGCATTACAAATAACATACACAGGCATGGAATATTCTGTCCTACTTGAACAACGCATTTATTACAGTAGTTATAACAAAACACATTCTGAGCTTTATATACATATTACAAAGAAGCAGGGTGTCTCAATGGCTAAAAGCTCACACGTGGCAGAAAGAAAAGCAAATAACTAGATATTAACCTGAGCATTAGAAGGCAGCACCAGAAGAGCAATCTAATTCAGGAATTAGATTAATAGTCATTATTATCTCTCTCTCTCCTGTCTAAAATCCTTCTTTTCACTTATTAGCCAGATCTAGTTCAGAAAGCTGCATGAAATGGAGGTGATTCAGCGGACCCAGACTGGTGGGTTTGTTTATTTGTTTGTTTGACATGTTTCCCAATTCTCTGGAGTTCAACAAGAACATGGTTGGTTGGTTCCATCTGACACTTCACAAGAACCAAGGCAGTGCCAGGCAGAACAATGGCTAGCAAGCCAACCACACCAAACAGTAGGCAACCTGATTACCAATCTTTAATAAAGGTTAAAAACAATAGAACAGGAGAGCACACTTATCAAAACAAAGTGTTTTGACAAACCTAAAATGCATTTTCTTCTGAGAATTTGTCTCTCGGGTATTTTCCATTTTCGTCCGGAATGGACAAAACAAAAACAAAGCTTTCCCATAGGACAAAATGAAATGTAAGCTTGGTTATGTCTCTAATCAGATTTTTCAGCAATGAAGAAAAAAAAAAGCCCTGATGTCTTCCATCTTCTACTTCCCCACTATCAAAACAAAGTTAGACAGGGATAAACGCAGCAGAGGGAATATCTGCATCACCTGCCCATCAGTCCTGCTGAAGCTCCATTCCAGGCACTTTGACTGACCCCAGTTGTCTGGGCAAACTGGTGTACTGGTGTCTGATAGCCAATCCCCCATTTCATCCTACTCACAGCAGCCTTGCTTTGCTTTCATGTAAGTTAATTGTTTACACACAATATTGGCCTTTTCTGGGACTAAGCACAGTTCCTACTTTCATGGCTAAATAGAGTTATTCTAGGCTGTGCCAAGAAGTTACAGCATGCTATTCAGTAAAATTAGAACAAACAAGAAAATTTGTCATCACATAAAATGCAGCGCTAATTCATTTTTCATGACTGAAAAAATGTAATTATGGAGCATTTCTAATATAAAAGACTTTGTTGCATAAACTTAACATACAATTTGCAAGCTCCAACTAATTAAAAAATATTTAGGAAGTGAATGGTTTTAGAATGTTGTATGAATTAAGGATATGAGAAAAGCAACAGAATACTTATTTTTAATCGGCCAACTGGGATACCAAGATATTGTTTATGATGGTTTTGAACACATCAAGATCAAATGGAATTACAAAATAAATATAATTCTAAAGCCATATCAGTAAGTTAGTGAAAGTCACCAACACGAACACCTAAAAAAAGACTCAAGTTAACAGTTAAATCATTTCAATTGAAACAAACTTAGCAACAAACACTCATTGCTGAAAACATAAGAACAATAAAGAAAATATCCTTGAAGCAAGTCCTTTGAATTTAGTTCAGAAGTCCACTGACTGCTTCCTTGTATAGAGAAAGGTTTTTTTTTGTAATCAGCAGCCTCATAAGAAAAGAAAAAATAATTCCAAAGGATAGGAAATTCTTCCTCTCAAAGAAAAATCTTATGAGCTGTTCCTTCTCCCTCATTTAAGCAATTTCAGCTCAATGTCCTTCCATTGTGCACAAACCATAGTGGACAGCTAACCTGTACAGAATGAAGGTATTGAATCATGAAAAATTTCACAGAAATCTCACTTAAAACTGGTTTGTAATTTTTAGGCTGTGAGCAAACTTATATTCCAGTGAGTTAATCATGCTGAAACATAAGCCTGAAACATTCACTTTGGTGGTCAGAAGAAAAGACCTATACCCTTACAGCAGGCTGTACAGAAAATTAATTTGATTTTCCCAACACACCACAGCTGTGGACTGCATTTTCAAATGCCATTCAGAACTGCCATTATCATAATTCCCAATTTTTCTTGTTGCTTCTCTCTTTGTACAAATATTACCTTAGGTTTGCATTGAACTGAGACAATTCCTTTCCCTAGCAGTAATGAGTAATCACACCATTTCATTTGGCAGGTATTACCTTTTTCAGAAAAAAAATATACAGGTCTGAAAAACATATGATTTTTCGAAGACTATGAAGAATTTCTCAAACTCAAAAAAAAGAAAATTTTTAAAAACTTAAATCTTTCAAAAGCCATCTTTAATAGAGTCAGGTAACTATGGTACTTCAGAGCAATGTTACTTCAGTATTTACACTGCAATTATTTGAGTGTCATGTCTAAGTTAACAGGAAGGGTCCAATTTACACAGAGTTTTCAGATAAAGGAGATATTTCAGAGCAGAGGATGCAATTTAGAAGAATATATACAAGTTAGATGACAGCAAACACTTCATTTCATTCCACAGGTCTCAGAGGTTTAAGCATCTATCTTGAGAATCTAACATTGTCAAATAAACAGGTCTAAAATTTGCCATCACTAGAAATGGAATTGTAAAATGAAGAACTTTTTGTATTTCAAATAACCATCACAGAAAGCCAAAGGGAACAGGATATTGCTGATCCACTACCATTTAAGTGGGATATATGGAATCCCAAAAGTGCAGTGGTTTAATCAAAAAACGGTAAAGTACAGAGCCACTACTCAGACAGAAGAGTTTGAATCCATCCTGTCTCACAAAGAGACTATTAGGCTTTTTTAGCCGATGAAGTAAGTTATTTTACTTCCCACTCTTATCAGAATTGTAACATTGAGTAGCTAACACTTAATAACCTGCTGTTCTAGAGAGGGAATTCATGGAGCAGCTTTCTCCAAGCCTTCTGGTTAAAGCACTTATCTGAGACAGGTGACACCTGCCAGGAGCCCCTGATGACTGAGGGGGGAGTCTGTTCTCTGATTTGGCATAAAAGAGATGATGAGATGTGAAAGTGGTGGTCCTTTTTCTTGTCCAATAGATGATGTCTCAGAAGCTTATTTAGTGCACCCCGATTTTCCTTCATATCTAGACTCCTGGACAAGTAACTACAGATCATCCCTCAGATATTTCCTTCCTACACCAGTGTTGTTCTGCCAATCTGGCCACGAGTTCCTTGCCCAGAAAGAGATGGCAGCTGACTAAACCTAGAAGTATACTCATAATTTCCTGATGACTTTCATCTGTCAAGAAGGACACTTAAGGAACTAATACAGCCAAGACTGTCAATAATATTATGTAATGAAACACCAAAAGAAGATGTCTGTAATCCTCCTTTACATTAACTTTTTGGAAGAGGAGCAGTAAATAGGGTTTACAATGGTGTCTTAGCACTCAGACATATTACAAAGAAAAAAAAAGACTGATTATGGCAACAAACTCTCAGTCTCCAAAGCCAAAATACAAGTAGTAACACAGGAGATATAAAAACAAACAAGAAAATTCCTTGCAAATTTCCACATAAATGCTCAGTGTTTTATAACACAGTTGCCCTCAATCAAACTAGGTACTGTTACTGTACTCATGTTTCTTTTCTCCCTCATTAAAATGAGCTCAGTAATATTGGAGGACGGAAACAAACAAGCAGATACTTAAGAACCAGCTTAAAATTTATCAAGTCAAACTAAAAGGGACCTGTCCAGATGGGATTTTCCCCCCCTTTCTTCATTGGGGAAGACTGCCTTCTACACCATCCTTACAAACCTGTGGTCTTGGAAAGATTAATTCTTTCAGATTCTAAAATATGGATCATTACAAAAACTGAATGGCCACTGAACTTACTAAAAATAAAACTTATCACTCAATGAAGCTGCAGTAGTAGTGGAGACAGACACAACTGGCACCATCAACAGTCTTTTATCACCTTAAAAACTTCTCATGCCTTCTGTCAGTGGATTTCTCTGAAGCAATGCCACACAGCACTGACTCCTTCTTTCCTTCCTTCTGCATGACTGGCTAACCCCAAGCTGTCCCTTACCCAGCTACCCAACCCTGTCTGTCCCTCACACAGCATCTTCTCACCTTGTTCATCCCTTGCATGACCACATGCCCCTTCCTCCTCACAGCACAGCCAGGAGTCTCCATCCTAAAATACAGAAAACCCTGGCACTCCAAAGATTTCTCAGCTAACTTAACCCACTCTTTTATAACCCCCATCCTCATTAGGCAGGCAAGGCTCTTTCCACTCCTCTAATTAGTACAGCTGTAATTAATTGAGGGAAATTGCCTTCTGCACTATCCTTACAAACCATCCTCCTTTATGAAGCAAAGCTCTTTTTTTGGGGGGTAGAGATTAGAAATACACATTGTATGACACTAACACACAAAGCTTCAATTTGTACTTCCCTGTGTGAGAAACACAGCCCACTCCTCTTAAATTTTAAAGATTTTAATAAATGATAAGAAGGGATAGATACACATAAAGCAAAAATACAGGACCTGGGTGCCTGGCAAAAGCCAGCACACCTACTTCTTCATTTGCCTTTCATACTGTTTCATTGCATTACTTCCTCAGATGACTTCATGAATTCTTTTGAGCTCACTGACGACAATTCTTGCTTCACATCTCTGTTGCCTCAGTACATTTGCAGATGTCAGCAGTCTAGGGTGATCCTCATGAGCTTCTGATGCCACTTTAAGCTTGAAACTTCTCCTTTCGATTTTCGGTTTTACACTTATGCTATTTCAAATATCTTCTTGCCATTACAAACATATTTTAAACATATTTTGCAATAGCCAGGGAATCTTATATTTTCTGCAAGTCATGCTGACATCTTGTAACTTACTTCCTCTTTTACATTGCCATCAAGCTATTACAAATTTTATTATACTTAAAACAGTTTAAAAGTTTTTAGCAAACAACTACATAAATTTAAAATTAAAACTTATTAATTGCAGCAAAAGCTAACTCTTACACAGCTATGTGTAAGGACAGGAATAGTTTGATGATCTGATACAAAACATACACTTTCTGTAGCTACATCATATATTAGTTTCTTTCAGAAAATAACATATAAAATGTAATATAAATTAGATTCCACATTGGAGAGACAGGCTAGTTCCTCATTTTGCACAGCTGTAACATGCTGCATTTCAGTACTGATCCTAAACAGAGCTGTTTATTTTCTAATAGATTTCTGGAAAACACTAAATACTATCAAATTGTCTCAAAGGTGATTAACCTTTATGAAATCAGAAACTTCAGGGCACACAAGCTGGGGAGGTTGCCTTCGCCTGCTGGCAATTCCAGGGTGTAGTTATTCAGTTATTCACCAATTCAGCAACTATTTATCAGCTCGTGTGAACTGGCAGGGAACATCCTTACTGTGCCCAAGTTCCTGTGTCCCTTTTGTCTGGAGCAGGGACCCTAAATGCACTTTGGAGCACAGAAACCTGAGACTGCCTCTGCTCAAGAGCACATGAAAGCTCAGAGCTGGGCCCTGGTATGTGAAGACTTCCAGATCCTGGCTGAAGAGCTGGGAGATTTCTAGTTTGTAAATAAGTCTGAGAAAACTGCCTTAAAAAGCCTCAAACTATTCAGCACATCACATATTTCCTATCCACTGTACATTAAAATCTGCTGTTCATTAAAACACTGCTATATCCTCCAGGTTTGGAGCTTTTTGTGGGGTTTGGTTTTTCGTCTTTTTAAAGGTATTTCCCATAATTTTTTTTTTCTATTATTTTTAGAGATTTTAATCCTAAAAACAAACCTGGGAAAATATTTCATCTCAAACTGGAAAACCAAAACTTCAACAAAAGAACATTTTAAAATCAGCTATTTAGAGTTTTACAAATATTTCTCATGAATTAGAAATAAAGATTCCTGAAAGTAACACTGAAGGCCTCTGATAAGACACAGTTATGTGGTTTAATATCAGTAACTCCTTTCATAGAAGAAAAATCCTGAGACCTTGGCCTTTTTTCCCCACCTCCCAAGCTGAAGACAGGAAACTTTGTTCACCCCTTCCCTGACTGCACTCTCTGTACTCTCAGCTTGGCACCTTTTTGGACCAGGACACAGAAGCCTTTCTGGCCTGGGTGGAAACACAGGCAGCATGTTATCCATAAAACCTGTCTGCATCCTAAATTACTCTCCACCCTGCTCTGTCCAAAAGAGATTAATGAGACAGATTTCCCCTCTGTCTGCTGCTCTGCATGTTTGTGTTCCATGCTGAAATCATGAAGAGCTTCAGGGCAGAATTAATAAAAATTGATTAAAACAAACTGGATCTCTATTTTTCTTCATTTCTGCCTGGAAAAACATATTGACACATTACATTAAATTACATTAGTAAAAGCCACAATTTAGGAAGTGTTAAATATCCTGATTACTACTATTTTTTTATTTGAATATTTTATATCCTTAATCTAACATGCAGAACAACTTTTCTTTCTCTTCCTGCGAATTCTATTAATAACTACACATTCTCTTAATACTCTTAGTACTGAAAGCATAAGGAGAAGAGACTAGTGAGGAGTCTTCCATTGAGGAGATTAAAAAAATTTTGTTTTGCTCATTAACTGGCACAAGCATTCAATCCATCAGAAAAGATGAATTACAGAGTAAATATTATGCACAAAGATAAAAATCCAGAATCTCATGAAAGGGGAGGATATAGGGAAGGCAAACTACAGTCATGTCTAAATTGGCAGAGCACAGAATTGCAGAGTTCAAGCTGAAGGAGTGGCTTATCCCTTCCACAGCAGATTTGTGAGAGAAGATTTAAATATGCTTTACTGCTTTCCCCAAGGACTCAAAATTCCCAGGAGCAGCCAGAAGATGCAATTTGGATTCCCTGTACATCTATTTCTGACCACAGGGATTCTCAACAACTCCAGTCTTCTCAGGTCTCCTGACTTTACAGCTTCTAGGACAAGTAAGCTGAGGTAACAGATATTTGCAGCCATTTTTTTTCTAACAAGGCACTCTTTTCCCCAAAGATATTTTTCATTTTGTTTATCAAAAATTATCAAGTAGCATAGGCATCATCCTCATTCCCAGAAATAAGTTTATGCCCTTTGTCATTTACAAATTCCTTAGAGCCAAAAAGTGAAATTCAATAAATCAAGCTACAGTTGTGAAGCTGATCCCCATGACAGTGAGCACTTCAGTACCTAAGTATTATGGATAGGTTTGACAAATTTTATTTGTTTTGGTGTTTTACTTTGTAATGTCAGAAAAGATTCAACATTCATTTCAGTATAAAGATACACATATAGTGTACTTTTTTATTTTATAAACATGTCAACACTACTCTCCTATGTAATATATCCATATTAGTTGACATGGAAGAACATCTGTCTTTTAATTCCTCTGCCCAGTACATTTTCAAATAATTCCAGCTGCACAGCACTCCAATCCTATTTTCTCCAAGCTTGATGTTAATCTTACATCCAGGATGATGTTTGCTTTCTATTACAAGGCCCCAAAATGTAGTCTGATAAAGGGACTACCCAGAAGAAAAGTGTTGCTAAGTAAATTATAATATTAATATCATATGACATTAATAATGACATAATATGTATCACTTTAACAGTAGGCATGTCCAATCACTATAAACATGCAAAATCTAAAAGGAAAAAAACCCAACAAAATATAGTCCAACAGAAAACTAAGTAGATACCCAGTAAACAAAACCTATTTGCTACCACATCAAGCATATGCAGAAATAAGAGCTCTTTCCATTTAGTTTTCCAAACTAACAGCCTTGAAGATAAAAACACACACTTGTCAGGACAACCTCCCCAGTGTGAATGCCAATTCTGCAGAACATAACTCTGTATGCACCAAAGATTAAAAAAACAGTTTTTCAGGGTCAAGAGAGATTTCAGTGCAAAAAGCTGCATTTACCCCATCTGAACAAACAATAAGGAACAGAAATCCATTAACACAGCAAGAAGATCCACATTGCATCAGTTTTCAGTAGACTTGACTAATCTAGACTCCATCTCTTATAGCTGGATATTTTCCATTTTATTGAAGAAACAAATGGAAGATTAGACAGAACCATATTTAGATTTGCATTGCAACAGAATGAAAAGGTTGGTCAAACTGCAGAAATAATAACAAAGTAAGAAAAATTACCACGGAATTAAGTTGCTAGGATACTGCACACTAATGTGAAATCAGATATAACAATTAAAGTAAAACTATACTTTCTGGATGTAACAAAACCATGTATTAGTCCAAGCCAAGTAATTAAATGGAATATTGAAAACAGAAGTAAATTAAAGAAAGCAACTAAAATGCCACATAGTCAATTCTGTATCAAAAGCTGGAAAGTTGAATTCATACAGCATTACAGACACCAGTTTGACATTAGCAAATATAGATTAGAGACTACTTCTGCACTTATAAACATGATCTTCTGTTTTGGCAAGCTGTCGTTTAAAAATTTTCTTTGTGTTGCTGAGAAGCCAGTCATAGCACAGAATAGTAAAAACCAAGTGTTAAAACCACAAAAAACCAACAATCCACAAAACAAACAAACAAAAGCCCAAACAAACAAAACCACTAAAAGAAGACATCTAACTACTTGGGAAGTGGGTCAAAGAAACTGGCTTGCATAGAAAACTGAAGACTCCACAAAGTCTTTATGTTAGTTTTTATCTGCCTAAATACTACAGCTGTACAGGAAGAAATTCCTGAAAAGAGTGAAACTAATCAACCAATCAAAACAAGCAAAGAAAAAATCCCCAATTAAAATAAGGGAAGTTTTGAAATACAGAATTTGCCTCAAACTTGTGGATAAAATGAGTGCATCAGCCTAAAGCAATGACTTTTTCTAGACTGTACTAACATCAGCTTGCCTTTGTATGGATAGGCAAATAGTTCTTGCCCACTCTTCATAAAATCAAGATTTGCAAATTCAGCCACAATTATGAGAAATCAGTGCATATTCTAGTATGCAAGAGTAAGTCTTTGACACATTTCTTTAGGCACCTGTGATTTCTTACATTAAATACTGACCTCTCCATCCCAGGCATGCAAGTTCCACATTTGCACTAACTTAAATTTACTTATCTCTGTTTTGTATTTTATTTGATGAACTGATAGCAGGTGGAAGCACTTTTTCAAGGTGACTCAAAAAACCTTGAGAGCTTCTTAAAACCCCAAAACACAAAAGTTTAATGTTCAAAAAGATCATCTACAACCACTGTGGCCCAGTAACAAAGCTATATGTGTTTATTATCAAAGCTAATAGTGTTCATTATCAATATACTGAATACACTTATCCTCACAAATATGGAGTATATTCTTACATAAAACTACTCTGCTGTAGCAGTTTTACTATTCAAAAAACCACTGTTCTCAGAAGAAGACAATTTGAGAGTTTTTGAACCGAGTAAGAACCGATATTAAAACCAGGCTATTTCTGTAATATAAAATATTACAGAATAAAATATAAATATTTTTTAGCATAAAATAGTTCTGTAAATAAAACTCTCCAGGCCTTGAACTACAGCCCAATAATGTACTGGCACATGGAGTTGACAACAGATGCAGCAGAAGGAGCATCAACACTTTCAGCATCAAAACACCTGTCTGCAAGGCCAGCATGGGGAAGGACAGGGCCTTGGAGCTGCAGCTAAATTCCAGATAATCCATACAATTCCTTACATCAGGGACTGATGTCAAAAACCTTTGATTTGATAAAGCTTATGAACCTGCTGAATCCTGATGCGCTGAAATAGAATAAAACATTTCAATTATTTCTCTGCAGGACCTTCAAGGTAATAATCATTTGCAAAAATGCCTGAATATGTAAATATGGATTTAGAGATTTTGACAACTGACCACAGCAAGAAAAAACAAGCTCTCAGCAGAATGTCACTCCTTTTTCCAGCCACAAGTCACTCAAATTTGCTACTACCTGTTGTATTACAAAAGCCTGGCAATGCTGCATGTCTAATCCTCCTACAACATCCTCCTTAACCAACAGTGGGCTCTGCTTCAAATTGCCGTTGAATCAGACACATCTTGCAACCCAAGACAACTTGTTGGCTTGTTTATGTCCAACAGATGGGCCATAAACTTGGAGGCAGCTAAAAGAAGAAATAAAACTGGCAAAATAGTTCTCATAAGCCAGGAGGAAGCTGCATTCACAGAAGGACACATTAAGCTCCCCTCTGTCCCCTCCCAAATATCACACTGATAAATGAGGAAAGAATCAGTAATGGGAGTTTGCTCTGTCTTTTACTGTTGTATTTTTTATTTTCATCTAAATTATCTAAGACATGCAAAAAATTAAGGTCAGGTAAGTGTTTGGGCTTTGCATGTTTTGGGGTTTTTTAAGTTTTAAAACCGACAATTTCAGACAGGCTCCAAGGATGGATAACTAAAGAGTATTCTTAGCTCATGCAAAAGCTAGACATGAAGATGAGAAAAGAACTAGACAGAAATTCTTCCTGATTTTTGCAGGATGACTGTGTTTACTGCATAGTTTAGAACAACGTAAGGTCTCAGAATCTTATATAAGTACATATTTACACAATTATTTTAATCTATTTATATATATATATAAATAAAACAATAATATTGGTTTCTTTTCTATTATTTTCTTTCAAATTAATACAATATCCATATTTGAAACATGTTTGATACTTTTTTAACTCAATCGTATTTGGCACACTGCCAAAGTCTCAATTCAACTATACTTCTTGTTTACATTGATTTTTTTTTGCAGTGTGTGGAACAGTCTAAGCAATATGATTCATAATAAAGAAAAGACATACAGACATATTAACTTTCAGCATTTCTAGTTAGGATACACTTTAGAAGTTAATGCACATGTGAAACAAATTATATTATGCTGTCAAGCTTGCAGATGTTGTCACCGGTAAAACTGTTCTACCTAGGAGAAGAGACAATTTAAGACATCCTAAATTTGGAGCAAAACCATCAGTGTCCCAGAACACCCTCCAAGTGCAAAGACACACACACACACAACCACACAGAGGACAACAGCAGGCTGGCTGTGTCCTGAACTCCAAGGGATTAAACTTTCAGCAATGCTGGGGTTATCTGGTTGTGTTGCGACATCAACAGAAGAGACATCAAAATTTTCGTTTGTGTTCTTGCTTGAACGACTTTAATGCTGATGACACCAACAGTGCAGAAACACACAAATGGAACGGGGTTCTAAGCACAGCTCTAAGCAGTGTCTGAGTGATTTGTTCTGCTTTTCTCTAGAGGCCATTGCTGCCTCCTCCTCCTTGTATTCCACAGACTTGTCTCCTCACCACACCCTGCTGCAACTTCTCTTCCCTGTTGCTCTCATCCCATCCTGCTGCCATATCCTCTCCCATTTTCCTCTGCTGCAGGCACCATCAGTTTTCCTCTTCCTTCACCTCCTCCCCTGCCCTTCCCAGCTCCCCAAAAGTGGCTGTGCCACCACCTTCCCCCCTACCCCAGCTGCACAAGTGGAGGATCCAAGGCACAGAGATGGAGCCTCCTGCTCCCTGAGGATAGCTCCGTGTTTCCCAGCGCTGCCAGGCACACAAAGGATGCCCCAGGAAACCCTGCCAAGGCTCGGGGCCAAAGCCAAGGGCTGAGCACCCTGAGACAGCTCCTGGGAGACAGGGCAGCTGAAGATGCTGACTAACAGCGCCATCCAAGCGGGCTGTGATTTCCAGAGTATTTAGAGCATATCTAACAGCTTTAAGTCACGGAACAAATGCATCCTGGCAAAGCCAGAAATGATGAAAAATTTGGTCACTCTCCCAGGCAAAAATGTTTAGAAACAATGTAGGAGGATAGCAATTTTTCTGGCAACTGATGCTGTGAAAATAAACGACGAATCAGTCCTTTAATTTGTCATCCCCAGTTCGATAATTTAAATAAGTGACTTCTTAAATATGCACCTGGATTTAGTAAGATTTTAGCATGTGCCCTTTGTGGTAAACACAGCAAATAATGACAACTTTGAGCCTTTTTTAGCTATTGCTTTCTCATCTGCTTCAGCAGTAAAGTAAATCTTTGAAAACGGTGTAGTGGAAATACATCAGTTAGCTGATCCTATTGGTTTTTCTTTCTTCAGTAACTATGATGGAAATAAATCTCTAACTATTGTCTTGGTGCTTACTGCAAGAACTGAATTTTAAATTGACTTGTAAACAAACATGAATCTGTGTGAATACCACATGATGAGTAGATTTCATAAGGCAGCTATTCAAGTGTCTCACTTGTCTTAGGCACCTGCAGCTTCTGATGAAACACTTCAAAAGATTTGCTGTAAAATGCTCTGCAGAGGAAGCACTTTAGGAGTATGACTAAGCAAAGCAGAAACAGAAGATTGTTCCTGAATACCTATTAAATTAAATGGTCAATAACTCGCCTGTAAAATATTCTAAGAGAGTTTACACATGTATGCACGCTTCTACAGTATATCTGTAAGCTGCAGAAGATACACAAGCTCTTCAGAGTTATTTAAGTCCACTAGATGCTTCCTAAAAGTTACTCTTAATGACCTGCTGTGAACTTTTAGGGAAAGGAGGGTAAGCTGAAAGAACTTCAGTCTCAGTCACGTTACATGAAACTGCTGTGAGTAGAGAGATGCAAAGATATATTTTCCTTTTAAGAAGAGTGAAAATGAAAAAAGCATAATTCAATATACCACATGTTCCTAACCTAAAAGTATAATTCAATAGAACACATATTACACAGACATATATTCACCAGAATAATGCAATTTCTGTCATAAGAAGCTTTTATAAATTTACAACTCAAGTTTTTTTACACAAAACTACTATAGACAGTCAAGAATAAATTTCAAAACTACATGTGCTAAGAATCAATGAAGTCTTGTTAAATGAATGAAATACCAAAATAATGTTTCAGGTTAAGAACTGTGGTTTAGTAAAAAGATTAACATTATATTAGCAGTGATATCTTGATTCTACTGTCAAATAACTTATCATGTTATTCCTAAGTCATAATTTTGCAGGTCTGCAAAAGCCATATTTAAAAATGTTATTCAAAGGCAGAAGTACATGCTTATATTTAATTGAAGAGTAAAAATAAAATGCAAGCTTTTTTCTCTCTTTTGTGATTTCAACTCACAGAAGAACTTTGTAAGTCCTGTAGGAAAGCTTCTTGTTCAAGTTCAGTCTCTTTTGACTGCTTGGTGGTTTTGGTTTGTCAGCAGACACCACTAGAAATTAATACATTTTCAAATCTCCAAATATACATTCAAGAAGTATTGAGGTATATTATTGAGGTAGGAAGTGCACTGAGTACCAGTACTGGGAATATAGAAATCTGATTGAGATGGGATTTGTTTATTGGGTTTTTTGGTGTTTTTATTTTTGCCACAAAGCATCAACTAGACTTCATATTACCTCACACATTGCAAGTAGCTACATCAGAGGCCAAAATATACAACCTTAGGCTGCACAACTAGAAAAACATTTCTGATTAACTAGGAAAAAAAAACAAGCTTTTAATTTCAGAAAGACAAAATGAAGGCTTGAAGCATCTACAATGAGAGTCAGCACTTTCACAAGTTTGTCTGGGAAGACAATTTGAGCAGAAACCCAAAAACCTATTGAGAAGATTCTGAATTTAATGAATACACAGCTACATCAAGAGACCTCTTTGATCAATTTTCACCTAAGCTGGTTGAAAACATTGCAAAATTGTAATCATAAAAATTAAACAAGGCAAGAATAAATTAACACTTACAAGGTGGATGAAAAGAACAATTAACAAGTAAGGTCTTGCAATGAATATATAAGGAATATTGAAGGAGGAAAAATATTTCCATCTGTATTATTTTTTAAGGCAACATGAATAGAACTTTGATAAAGAAGTAAAGCAAATTTCAAATTCTGTATCAGAAGACAAATATTTTTATTCTAATAAATGCCATGTTGGGCCCATTAAGAAAAATAAAAAACCTATCATTTTTTGACACAAATAGAAGGCAGAAATTAAATATTCTCAGATCTTACTAAGACAACAAATACTTCAAATATGAAATGGAAATCAAACTCTACTAGCTTCAGCTTATTTCTGGACAGCCTCAGATTGATCTTTGGACAAATTCATTTAACATTCCCATAAGCAAAAGTTACCACATAGGTAGGACTGAGCAAACTAAATTTACTGATGATAGACTTGGGAAGAACTATCAGTGTAGGGAAAAAGCACAATTTAACAGCTAAGAAACCTGCCTGACTTAAAGTACTGGACCAACAGAGCAGCCTGAAATGAGAAATGGTAGCTATTTATTCCTTCTGCATGTTATGGAGAGTTCCCTGTTTTAAGTTTCTGGTTTAAGACTTGGAAGCAAAGAAAAAAAATTAAAATAAACACACAGACAAACAAAAAATCAAAAATGTGAGCTCAAAATATTACAGTTCCTGTAAAGCAGAATACTCCAGCAGCAGTGGACATTAAAATAAGGAAGGATTAGTAACAATAAATTCCTAATCTTATTTATAAATGAATTCTTGGTTCATGAAAGGGACTATAGCGTGTGGCAGCTTAGAATAGCAGAATAGTGCTGATATATATTCTGAAAACTATTAGAATAGACTTTGTTCATAGAGGGATATTCAGTCTCTGGATTGAGGCTAGTCAAGCACACAGCATTTGGATTAGAAGCATGAGATACTTGTCACTATATAAAAACTGGATTGAGGAAGACACTCAAGATGTTCTTCTGAAATCAGGCACAGGAACAACCAACCACAGGGACAAGAATATCATTATTAAATAGATCCCACAGAGAAAAAAGAGAAGGTGGAGAAATGAGAAAAAATATTGTGCAAATTTATGTTATGGAGAATCAGTTTATAACCGTACATTGGTATTTAATGTTTCACCCTCAAAAGTATTTTATTCTTTTATTACAGAAAGTATGTGAAGCTGAAGCATGTTCAAGACAGGTAATTTCTTAACTCTAATGAACACATTTTAAGTTGCAATTTGATTAGGACTAAACTGTGTAGTGAGGCTGAACCAGCTACATGTGACAGGGATCTTTGCACACATCTGAAATTATATTATTTTCCTATACTTTACAGCAGGCAGTCCACCCTTCATGCCTCAAATCACATGTCCTGTTTCTCTCCCTTCTGCCACACTACTGTACATCAGTCCTATCCCTCTCCTTTCTATCCAGCATTCCAGAATTCTGCATTTCCCAATTTATTTGCTCATTTCCTACACTGCCATATGAATGCAGCTTTGTGCTGCCCAGGAGAGAGAAAACCAATCCAAAGCCTGGATTCCTTCTGAAACCTCTTCCACATAACTACAGACTTACAAATCCTGCTTAAATGTTTCCCCCATCTAAATGTGCATGCTCAGACCTGTAGGTGATCAAGATTAGCCTTGAAATTCCAGGATCAGCACGGTGGTGCCTACAGAAGATCTGGTTTGGCAGCTGCCCTCACTGCATCCTATGGAAACCAACAATAAAAGCAACACATCTGTCACTGAAAATTTAGTGGATATACTTCACATGGACAATGAAATTCATGCTATCGTGTTTTTTAAATGTATTACCTTTTAGTCTTGCCAGTAAATAGCATTCATAGCCTAAATCTTCTACAGGAGAATTATTGCTTAACAAAAAACTCTCAAAGAAGGAAAGAAACAAAATGTTCATTAAACCACATTCAGTGAGAAACTAGAGGTCTTTTGAGTGACCCGCTGTTGCAAATTTCAGGTTCTCTTTGTGAAAGAGGAGGCTGTATTAACATTTATATTTATTACCATTTCAGATTTTTTTTAAGAGTTAATAAGTTCAAATGCTTTCAAAATAAGCAAAAAGCTTAAAAACACTGACAGTATTTATATTAGACATTGTATTTCCATTTGTTCAGTTTGTCTTGGAGTCCAAGAAATTCACAACCTCAAAATATGAACTCCTGCAGCTACAAACAACAAAGAATTTAACCAAAACTAACTGAAATGGTTGCATTCAGGAATGGCAAGTGGACACCCACCCATTTCATAGAAATTAATTATGTCTCCTCAGCGCAGAGCATCTGTTTCATGAAAGTAGGACAAAGGCTGGAATGTAGCACAGCCTTTCACATCCAGCATTAACCAGATGACCCAGGACGACCTGGAACAGCATAATTCTGATTCTGTTGAACCAGCCAGGACCAGGTCTTCCATAACTCAGCTGCATTGACATCAACACTTAAAAAAAAAAAATTTACATATTTTTGATGTGGCTTCTATTTACAGAGAGCAAAAATGCACATTGTGGGGAGATGTTTTCATATTTCACTTTCAGAACACTTCAGTTATTGCACTTAAGTTGTCTTTAGTTTTGGGCAAGTTTCTCACCAGAAGCCAACTTATGCATGGACACTTAATTTATTAGCTTTGAATGTAGTGCAAATCGAGTGATGAACATATATATATATATATATATATGTTTATACAGAGTTAAACTTAGTCTAAATGTTTATATACAAATATAGTTAAAACTATAGTTAAAGTCATATTAAATAAATGCAACCTCTATACCAAGTATTTTTTCTTAAATAATAGAAAATTCAACCTGACTTTTTCCCAAACTTCTGCACATGTATTTCTGCTGACCACACTGGGTGTTGCATTTTTAAGTGGACTACATCTCACTCAAAACTCTGAATCTCAACATGCATTTTTGAAGTCTACACCAAGACTAATGACTAGATCTGGTTTAGTACAGTGCTAGGATGAGATGATACTAAAAACTCTCTGAGAAGAATGGGACATGTATTAACAAAAAGTTAAATGGCTGTGTTTGCAAAGAGAAGAGTAAGGAAGACCAGTGTATTGAGGATGAATTACACAAGGCTAATTAGCCCAGCCACAGTCCTATGATGTTTCCAGATCAAGGACTTTGGTGAACTCCACTTTCAGCCCCTTAACCTTGCTATAAACTGAAGAACTGTAACTGTTCAGAAGATGCACTCCATATAGAATAAGATAGGTTCAACTCAAAGGGTTTGTGCAGAAGGAAGAGCCCAACTTTACTAGATACTTTGTCTGTCATGATATTTTGTGATGAGAAAGCCCCCAAAATGAAAATGTTGAAAGACACAGCAGACCTAGCAATGAGACAAAAGATTTAGTCAAAAATTTAGCCAACACTTTAGGTGGCTGAAAGCCTTATTTATTGTATCACTTTTCTAAATAAATTTTACTACTTCCACAATCTCAGAAGACTATTTGGTGGGGTGGGGGAAGAGTTTTTGATTTGCTGATATCATCAGACAACTTAAGAGCACATACATGTGCAGACTGCAGAATAGTAGTACTTACTTAACAAATCCTTTCTGGGATGCAGCTGCTGGCAAATAAGCATAGATAAAATAGTCCTGTTATATGCATGAGGTTTCTACATGGCAATTACTTAAAATTTACAGCTCATGCACTCAGCAAGTTGAGAAAAATGCCAACACTTGTGGGACTGAATGACTTCTCACAAACTGCGACTGCACCTTTGAATTTTCAAGAGCAGGTACAAAGCAGACACACGGGCATGCCTACAATTCCAGCTGCAAAAAAATCATAGAAAATACATAAATTACAGTAAGAAAATCACCTTGATGTTATCTGAGCATTGATACTGATTACATATTGTGGCCACCACTGGAGGCCCAGGGCACATTCCAGCCAGGCCTTCTTCACAAGATCTGAGCCTTTTCTCAGGCCGTGAAACTTTCTCAGGCTTAGCTGGGACTTTTCCCAAGCTAGGGCCTCTTTCTCTACTGTAAACATAAGAGAAAGAATCATAACAATAGATAAACACCTGCTGGATCCATGAGAAGCCTGGAACAAGAGGTGTCTCTTTCTCTGACCAATGAATTCTCTGTATTTTGTTTTGCACTAACTGTATTATAAAAAGCAATGCCTTTCTTCAATAAATTGCTCTTTCTTGCTTTCTTGCACCAAGCAAGGGAGTTGCCTTGTTGCTGTGTTCTTTCGCCGCCCCGTAACCCTTCGTACAGCAACAACGTATGTGTTTCAAAATGAAACTAAACAGAATTCCAAATAATACAGTCCTGCCAAGATGAAAAAAACACAATAATCTTTGCTTCAACTTAAATAACTGGTTTCGTGGTAGAAGAGCTGGACTGTAGAATTTTATTTGTATTTTTAAGTGCTGCCAGCAAAGTTCCATGCACTCTTGAAATTCTTCAGGGAAGAGGGGAGATAGAAGGGTGGCTAGCAAAAAAAAAGCAACAAAATCTTCTTTCCTCGGTACTTGGAATATTTGCATAGAGTCAGCTAACTAAAGGAATTAGGTTCATCAAATATCATGCAATAATTGCCCTATCTTTTTGATCATTTATTTTAAGTATTGATATAAATGGGCGTACACAAACAGTTCTTTGCCTATCTCATAATTTCCATTTAATTCTGCTATGCTTGCAATATTATGCACAGATAGAGATTTTCAAGATTAATTAATGGTGACAAACACTATGAAACAACTCTCCAAAAAAACTGTATCACTATCATGAACCTGAGTAGCCTTACAGGTCAATTTATTTAGTGTTCACTTCAAAAAGTTAAATTCAAAAGTTCTGAGATCACACTATAAGGAAAAAGAGGAGTAAGCACTGTTTACTCTAAATATTAATTATTTTCTTTAAATTCCATACTTGCAATAGAGACTTCAGTTTAAATTCTACGACCACATCTATTTAGTTTTCATCCAAGCTCTGAAGATGGGCTGAAGAAACAAACCAAATCACATTCTACACTGAAATTATTCTAGTGAGTCTTGCTTTGACCACAGTTGAAAATAAACAGTTACTGTAACTGAGGCAACTGAAACATGATGAAAACAGAGAGAAATATCAAAAGATATTTTGTAAATATCAAAAGAAAATATCTAAGAACTTAAAAGTGGCACAGCAGCAGCAAAAGCTGAGATATTATGAAAAAAGAGGTAGTTTTCTATTTCCCCCTTCTCACAACCCTTCTGTAGACACCATGGAAGTTAAGTTGGGTGTAGCTGTCTTTTTTACTAAATCAACATTAATGTTTAGTGTTACGTCATTATCCTTACTCAAATCCAAACAAAAGGAGGGGAAAAAACAAAAACAAAACACTGGTGACAGGTGACAATGGGTTTCTCATGCTTTTGGCCCAAAACAGAAAATAATTTCATGTTTATTCAGAATTATTCTTCATCTGATTTAATGAATGTAAAATATCAAGACTTATGGCAACACACTGACAAAAGAACAAAAAAGTAAAAGCCCAGACAACAGAGAAAGAATAGATGAAG
>WBND01000932.1:156129-169745 GCA_013398595.1 Tychaedon coryphoeus
CTTATTCAGATCTCTCTCCATACTGGTAATACTCAGTAGGGGGGAAAAACAAATAAAGAACTTAGTATCATTTTTAATGTACTAAGAAAGCAAATCTGAGCTTTAGTGACCACAGAATCATAGAAACAGAGAATGGCCAGGGTTGGAAGGGACTTGAAAGATCATCTATTTCCAACCTCCCTGCCATGGGCAAGGACACCTTCCTTGCTCTTGGAATCACTGTGCTTCCCAGAACCTAAGCAGAAAAAAATAAAGATCATTTGTATCATATTTCCTCTGTTTTGAAATAATAATACCCCTCTCTCTTCCTCAGATCTAAGGATCAAGCAGCATCCATTTCCTAAAAGTTATTTTGGAGTGTTGCAGAATGTTGTAGAAATCACAGGGCATTTTCCTTGCACCAGGCTTAAATTAGATTCGTAAATAGCATCTGTAACTTGGAAAAATCAGTAAAACAACAGCAGCTCTGGTTCTAACACCTCACTCCTTCACATGTTCATACTTGGCTGCTTTGAAAGGAGAGTGGGCTGGTGCAGAAAGACTTATAAGTGGTCCTTCATTTATTTATTGACAGCCCACCTCCCACACAGCACATAAATGATCAATTTTAGTGGTTTTGAATCACAACACTTGAAAAGAAGTAACTACTTATAATAAATTCTCTATCTTTCCATTAAATATTTCTTTAGGAGGACACTTGCACACAGAAGGACTTGATTCAGGAGTCCAACACTTCCTGAGGAAAAGAGGAAAATGCTGCAAAAATGAAGCATTTGCAATAATTGTGAGTTTGTGCTAATCCACAGGCCAAACTACAGGCTGTAGGAAAAAGAAGAAACTTCTGAAGGTAGCTGGTGTGATCATTTTCAATTTATAATATGCATTCAGAAATCTTCTGCAAACTTGTACCCAATTACAGTTAGTAACACTTAATCTATTAACACACCCCTTTTAAAAGTAAACAGTCTGCTAACCCATGCAAACTGAACCACTGCCTCTCAGATGCAATCCTGCAATAAGCAAGTGCTAAGCACTGAAGTAACTCTGGCAGTGAGTTTTTATCAATAGTTTTAAATGGTGCAAACCAAACCCACTGTGCAAAGTCCATTACCACACAGAGCATAATAAAACGGGACTTCTGCTTCAGAGCTAAGAATATTTGCTTGTCAGGAATGAAAAGGGATTTTTTAAAATTCTTTATGAATTTGAGTTGCTTTGGGTTTCTTTCCTGATTCCAAAAATAAGTTGAAACATCTTTTGGTGCTTTTCAAACATTGGAATAGCTGCTTCTGTGACACTAATATCTCACAAAAATCAACATAAAATGAATTACTGCTTTTAACATCATTAGGTACAAATTTGCAATTGTTCTTTGGATATTTGACTAAATCTCTAATTTGTGCCAAATAAAAATATTTTTGATTGCTCATTATTAAGCATAAAGTACAAACCTAACTTTCTGTTTCAGATTCCACTCTGTATTGCAGCACTTCAGAAGGAATAGGGGAAACAAATTCCATGAAAGTGTTGTCACACTCCTCCATCAACAGCTGCAGCTTATTTTTTGAATAAGTAATTAAATACTTAGAGCAAACACATTTATAACTCTGACCTAGCCAGAGCACATTTTCATTTCTTTTTCAGTGCAGAAGTACATTTTCCTCTCATTTCTTTATCTTCCATCTGTTCTTTCAACGTTTTAGCTTAAGCAGTGGTCAATGAGAGGCACTCTTTACCAAAGTGCTACATACTAGAGTTGGATTCTAATTAGACATTTATTATTCTGCTGCAACATTGAACACTAATAAAACAAATCTATCTCGATTCTAGGCAGTTCATTATAATCTAGCTTCACTATTTCCTATTGCAGCAGTAATGGCATTGAGACAAGAGAGTGATTAAAAATTTATATTTTTTGTAAACGGAATAAAACTTAATAAATTGGTTTTCTTGTTTAATTAATTGTGGTTTATATACTGCTACTACAGAATTACAACAAATTTCTTCCAGCAGTTATTGATGATCTCAATGTGCTGTTAACAAATTAGTCCCAAAGTGTTTAAGAAACCAACAATGGAAAAGGATTAAAAAGGTTCACTCAACTAAACAAGTTAAACTGCTTAAAACAAATAATCCTAAATAAAACACCAAGTATAGAGTTTAAAAGTTATTTGAATTAACTCTAAAGTCATTCAAACTGAAAATAAAAGAAAGTATATCACCATGCTGAATAAAACTACACCATTTGTTCAATGCAAAAATTCTTTTCCATAAAGTAGAAAGTGTTACATGTGCAATTATTAGCTGTTAAAGTAGCATTCTCAATGAAATCTGAAACAATAACTTAATCTAGCATTTAAGACAGCTGAATTCATTTCTGAAAAGTAGTAGCCTGGTGTTCTCAGCCCATACTTAAGAATTCAGCTAAGCAACAAAGATGAAAGAACAGCACCACCTAGTTCTCTATTTAAAAGTTCTCAAATATCATCATCCATTGATTTATTTTTGTAATCTAAATTCACATATGCGTGTGTATTCTGCAATAAAATCTGTCACACTGCCACAGGAAACAATACTAACAAGTATGTCAGGAGTTATTAAAGCATCTGATGTAGATGCTTTACAAGGGTATACTGTGGAAAAAAAAATCAACAAAAAAAATACAAAAACAACTTGCACATGCACGAATGGCAGAGACTTGCAATAATACAAATCTTGTTCTGAAGCACCAGAAACACTGGATGGATTGCTCATCTTTTCTTAATTCTACTCTTGGGACTATTTCCCTAATACAGCCAAAACACTGTATTTGTATTGATTCCCCTGTACAACAGCCTGAAACTTTATCGTGTGTACACGTGTTCAGATACAAAAAATATATTCACAATAGACATCCCCAGAGCCTTAGTAATGTGTTTAAAAAACTTACTGCCAGTTGTTTTACAATTACTTTTCTATTCTGCAAGCAGCAGAAGCCTTTCAGAAACGGGGTAGATATTTCAGCTGTTAGCTGGACTGAAAGTTTTCATGTGAAGAATTCCCCTTTCAGAGAATGAGTGGTGTGTGCATTGGGACAATACAGAATTTTACCAGGAGCCAAGAGGAGCACCTAAGAAGCTGCCTACTCCTACCATGCAAACATCTTACCCAAGTTGTAGTAGCGTGGGTGCCAATGTTTAAATTTGATAAGCACATTGCTACACATGCAGAGCAGTTATTCCATTTTTCTAGACATGATAGATTTCCTAGATCTCACCCAGATCAAGAGTAGAACTGTATTTCTGAAGACATCTTCTGTTTTGACATTGATATTCATGTCATCTCCAGTGTCTCATACGAATATACATTTCACTGGATCTTTTCTGTAAGCCTCTTAATTGAAACAGAGCACAAATGACATTGATACTTTGAGTACTCTGGGTAGTACTGCATTCTACAGTGAAATGGCTTGTACTGTAACATTATAGAGAAAATGGGAGTTAGCTGCACCTAGAAAGTGCTTTAGCTGCGTTTGAATGAAATGCTCAAATCAAGCAATTGATTTTCTTAACTTAGAATGAGGAAAATTAAATGGGGCTACCCTGAAATGCTCTCATGCAGTACATTTGCAGCAATCTGTGGAAATTCATCCCAGTTCCTGGTTTTCCTATGGTGGCTTCTGGAGTGTTTTCAGCTCTCATATTTGCCCTTTCCTGCTTATGCCTGTAGGAAGTCTTCTATGCTTTACTGAAGAAAAAAAATACATATAATCATCAGGTGAATGGACAAAAGACACTGGAGGTTTATGACCAGCTCTGTAAAAAGCATTTGAAACCAGTGTCCCTGCTGGCTCCAGTGCCAGGGACTGACTCCCACTGGCTCTCCTCCTCACCTCTGTCAGTGCACATTTGAGGAAGACAGAGTAGTGGGAATAAAACACTAATAATTAAAAATAAAACAAAACAAAAAAACAAAAAAGAAAAAAGTGAAAAATTCTAAGCCTGCTATGACATCCCTCTTGGGCTTCTTCTCCTCAAAGTAGGAAGAAGGATGTCCTCTCACAGCTTCTACAGAATGCACTTCCCCTAAAACCTTGGCTCGTTTCATTCCAGTTCCTGTGGAGTGGAAGAAGTGGAAAGTCACAGCACGAGACAGGTGGAAAGTCCCAGTGCATCCTGCAAACCTGCAGGAGTGTGTTCCAGCCTGATCTTCACAGATGTCTTGGTCTTCCACAGCACAGCCTTCCGTGTCAACTCCAGAAGGATGTTTTATTCCTAGAGAAAACCAGCTGTCCACATGCTCATCCTTCATCCAGCCACATCCCCACCTACCATCCTTGAAGGCGCTGTCCCGGCACAGCTCAGTCCTTGCAGAATTGACACATCAATGTAAACAGATTAGACAGGATCCAAATTTGAGGCCTTTATCCTCACAATCTTAAGAATGCAAATCCCTCATGCATACAGAGCAGGGCTACTGCTGTTTCCCTACCATAAGCCTTCAAGCAGCAAGCAGAAGAGAAGAAAAAAAAAAAAAAGTGGTTTTATTTCTTGGCAGGTATCTTGGGCAGACGAGGCCTAGAGGGAGATTACTCTGCATTCATCTGTGACCAGCCAGTCACATATTTTGAAATTTATTTCTGAAGATATTTACTTTCTCAAAAAGATCAAATGATAGATTTTTAAGGACCAATTAGAAGAAAAGGAAAAAAAAAAGCCTGTGATATTAACTTTAAACAAAAACTTTTCATTTGTTTACTTGAAATGACAGATTCCTAGATTCTGTTTTCCTTGTGGGATTTATGGTATATTTCATCTTTCAACAGACACAGTCTAATGAACACTAAGTGCATCTGCACTTCCAAGTCCTGTGGTACAGATATCACAGTAAATGAAGACTAGCCTTTAGAGCACATGTTCAACTGCCTTCTTTATCCAGATTTCCTGTTATTCCATTTTGCATTAGATCAGGAAGAAAATGTCCTTTTGTAGAACAGAAGTATCACTTCTTTTTTCTAACAGACAAAAGCAGATTTGTACAAAATCTGGCATAACTCTTTTTTCTCAAAATCCAAAGACAACTTGGGAAATCCTACAACCCCATTGAATTTATGTTCAAAAATACTTCTCCTCCCCTCGCCCCCAGATATTGCTTTCACAAAATATACAAAAGCCTAACCACTAAAACCAATGTTATATTCCAAGCTATTTTGAAATTACATTAATCTAATGTGCTAAGCATATGTGAAAGTCCCATGAATCAGTCCACAAGCCAGTGAGATTTTTTATCTATCATAAATAAAAACAAACAGCCCATATATTTCTATTGATTATATGCTTTTCTAGTGGCTCCCAAATTCACCATTCAGAATGCAGCAAAGCAGTAACAATTTATAATTTGCAAAAAAAGATGGCTTAGGAGGCTGAAAACATTTTAATTTTATTCTGGTCCAGTTCTAAAACTCAGGCTTATTTATGGGGAAAGTACTGAAATTTTGTGATCTTTAGACCATTCTTTAAGGAGTGAATGAGATTTATTCAGTCTAAGAATGGTATGAATTTTGCATTTTACACAACAAAAAGAAGCATTAACCAGAAGTTTGTAAACCACAAACTTTACATTTACTGAGGAGAGATATGCCACGTACTTGACAAAAAATATCCATATAATGAGAAGAATGACAAATAGTTCTGAAGATGAGCAAACAGTCAAGGTTCTAACCCATACTGAATTACTTATCCTCTGCCTTTGCTCAAAACCACACCATCGTGACTGTGTTTATATAATCAGCAGTCAAGATATGCCTTAGGACATGTTAGATTGAGGACTCCAGCATTTAAAGAAAGCACAGTCTTTTAAGCTAAATCGCTGCTAATTTGCACTTATAACAAAAGATGAGACTTTTTTTAATATACAATGTCCTGTCAATTGTCTGACTTTATATTCAAGTTCTCAAAAGCTCCTCAGTGTTAGGCGTTTCCACTTTTACTACAGTTGAATTTAAGTTTTAAAGGATTCCCTTTTGACTGTACATGTATAATTTGTCATAAACCACAGTCATCGCTGAACAAGATGGCACTTCTATCTTCCTCCATATCAGTCCAAATCTCACCTATTTTTCATAGTGTAACAAGGCTACAAGGATACAAGGATACAAGCCTGAAGACATCAGTAACCTTACTAGAAATCTGCAATGGAAAAGTTAAAAAATTGTATAGTTAAGAGAAAACTACAATGCCAAGAAGATGTTTCACATGTCATTTAAGAATTGGCATGTTCGTTTAATGTTTCCTCCAAAGACAAGAAGTTCTTTCATTCTCACTATTGTTATCTTAGTTGTTAACAAAAGAATTCATATAAATGGAATACTTCAGTATATTACACCATTTGATGACCTGTCACAGATTTGGGATACTTTGTTAATCCTTGATTAGTAATCAGTTTAGTGAGTAATATTTCTAGTCACTGCATTTATTCTCCAATGTGCAAATGGCTGCAGTTTGATGCTTTTGTGTATTTGAATACATAAAAAATCTCATTCAGTTGAAAGAAATTCACGAGTGAAAATAAGTGTTTTCATTTATCAAATGAAGTCTTACTTTCTCTGTACAAACTGTGTAAATCAATGGAGAATTCTTCACTGTTCTCCAGTGTACCACAATAAAGCACCAACTAGCATGCCAAGATTTAAATCTCACATATAAAAACATATTAACACTCAGGGAAGAAAAAAAGACTTGAAAAGGGATAAATACAAAATGAACTTGCTAGAACATACTTTTTACAATCTTTTAATTAAAATGAATTTGATTGCTTCTGTTTCAACGAGCACAGCTTTCCCCCTGGTTAGGGACTAACCAGAACAGCCTTTCTGCCTTATAGCATAGCAGGAATAAAAGCAGGTCAAGTTACACTGTTAATCCAGCAGATGTAGGTCAGTTTGGGATAAATATCGGAACAGACAGAAAATACCACAGTGCCCGTGCCTACTACCACTGCTGCTGTGAAGTAATTTGGTCTTGCTCTCTTCAGAGCTGTCAGTCAGTGACAGTTCTTGAATTTCACATGCTGAACTTTGGAAAAAACAGAGTTTTAAGACTCCAATGGGTCTGTACAGCTGTGCTGCCTATTCAATTTCTGCCACAAGAAGCAGCAATAATGCAGTGCATCATATATTGATGATAAAGGTGTAACTGTATCTTCATAAATGGTCACAGATTATTTTTGCATGCGGCAGCAGACTCCGGTTCCTTCACCTCAAGTTTAGTAATTGAATTACCATGATTAGAACCGTTGTTCGATTAATGCAGTGGCATATAAGAGATTTAAAATATCACCAGGATATTTTTACCTCTAACATAAGAAAGCAGTCTTTCCTGTACTATCCTCCTCACAAAGATGATGATAGAGGGAATATCAAAGCTATTTAAACAACCACCTTGCTGGATATGTGATGATACATGCTGTTTTCAAAAAACTAAACCTTGCCAACTCCATTCAAAGAACAAAGGAAAAGCTGTGGAGTAGTTCAGGAATGTATCTCCACATGAACAAAATTTATACAGCAAAATTTTTAGTTCTGAAAGAACTTTAGGAGTTTGCATTGAGGAACATACACTATAATTATTTTTCTGAAACTGAAGAGCAGCTGCCTATGGACAGTTAATCTTTACCAGCTACTTCAGAAAAAAAGGATATTCTAAACTGAGTATTACAAAACAGAAAGAAAAAGATAAATGCATGAATTTATAGTAATGTAAGTCTATATTAAAATTGATTTGCTGCTACTTAAAATGCAAAAGTTATAAACACACTCACTCTCTCCAAGAGCCATTTGATTAAACTAGAAAGCAATAAACACAACTCAACTCACTGTTGGGGTGAAATTGTCTTCCCCTCAAAAATCCCAACCTTGTCAAGACAGCAGAAGCATTCCTAAATAAGACTTAGAAAGGTCCCAAGATCTCTATTTTGCAAATAAAAGAATAGCAAAGGATGCAGGTATGATTTTATTTTTCACATTTACAGATTAAAGGGAAAGGACATGGGACAATAGGTAGGCCACCTACATTGTTCACTAAACCTTCTGTGCCTGTTCCAAGTTCCACATGCTAAAAAGTCCTACACACCAAACTCTAGCATAAAAGGAGAGCACTGGAAGAACAGCTACACAGCCCCCAGTGTTTTGTCACTGAAATAAATGTTCTCTCCTTCTTTCAACCCCCTTAGGATGCTATTACGATAGTGTCTTAGGCATTGACATTTAAAGCACCCATCCTGAGCTTAGTATGCATTACATAAGAGCAACCACAAACATTTGGGCTTTGTCTTTAATTTTGATTTATAAAATGAAGGAAAAAGATCTTAAAATAGGTTTGGGGTTTGGGGGGGGCAGGGGGGAGGAAGGAGAAAAAAACCACAACATTAAGAACCCTTGCAAAGATACCCACATTCACTGAAAATACCCAGTTCTTTCCAAAATGTTTTCATTATGTAGAAGAATAATTGTTCAAGGGGAAAATCCTGAGAGAAATCATGATTTTACAATTTATTCCTTGCCACTGGAACGTGATATTTGCCTTTCTTCCTTTCAAATACACCTAAAAACTCCTTGGGAAGAAGGGATATGCTCATTAAGATCATGCTTAATATCGATGCAATCCCAGAGGATTCGACACTAAACTGTGTCAAATAGTTTTACCATTCTGCATTTGTTTTAGGAATGTATTCTTAAAAGCATGTCAGTGGCATTGTCTCTGCAGAAGACCCTGTATTGTTTTGAGAGGGCCTAACTTTTGAGAGTTTCTGCCTGCTGTTCAACTCAATTAAAACAGAATTGAAGTAATCCTTCTTGCTCTTGGAGAAGGCAGTAAGAAGACAATGACAACATCTCCTATTTTTACATTTTTAAGTATTAGATGGACAGGGAGCCACTGTTCTAGTTCAGTCACTCTGGTTGGTTACATTGCTGCTCTTTGGCAAGCACCAAATGTCCACTTCCTTACCATACAAAACTGTTGTTACCAGTTACTTAATCAACATTTGTAATGCACAAGAGAGAAAAAGGAAAAACAAAACAAAACAACCCACCTCAAAATCCAAGCTTCAATTTACATAGCAATATTAAAAGAATAACCCCTATAAAGAGAATAATTTATTGGTGGAAAGAGTAAGGGTAATCTCATTCAACACATTTTGTCAATTGTAGAATCAGGCCAGAGGGATGAGAAAGCTAATTATGAGAACTAAGGCTTCTATAATAATAAACTATTACTTAGAGACATTTACAGTACATTATCATGGAATTGCAACTGACAAGTAAATTTAAAAGCAGAGGCAGATTGACAGTTCTACATTTCTGAAAGAAAATAAAATAAAAAAAAAAACAAAAGAAGAACAAAACTTACAGGAAAGTAGAAAAGAAAAATATATTTGCTTCGATAGAATTGCTTCTGTTGATCAACATTTCCATGGAGTTGCCTCTTTGGTGACAAACTTCGAAACTGTTTACTGTTGATTTGATGGTAGAAACTTGATAAATACTTTGAGTGCAAGAGTGATAAATATTTGAGTGAGTAATCCCTATTCATGAACTCCACAGGGAAGTTCTGGGACACCATCAATGGGAATCTGGATTGTTTAGTTACTTCATGTTCTAAACCTGAACTGCTATAGGATGACTGTCAATAAAAAAACCATGAAGAAATCAAGCAAAATAATTCATAAAATATGAACTAGCCTGAGAACTAAGCAGCTAATAAGCCTACCAAGCCTTGGTTAGATTGATGGAAGTCATATAAAGACAGACACCATCAAGTAGAGTGAAAAATTTTATGTTTCAACTTGTGTCTAAAATATTCCACACAGAGACTGTACTACAACTACTGCCTTTCATTATGTAATTGTGTATGCCCTCACAGTACCTACAGAATTAAAACTACATGCATTGGACTCGCTGTACACTGTATTAGCATATGAACGCCTAGCTGTCAAGACAACCCCTGTGCAGGCAGCCTTGGGTTGCCAAGGTTTTCTGCTAACAGAAATCCAAGTGAAAATTCAAAACAAAGTCTAAACACACAAGATATTGAGTAACGTGCAACAACTTCATCTTAAATCAGCTTAGACGATCTCATAAGTAGTCATATCCATGTTTGTCCAGATTTGTTTGCTTTTTTTTTTTTTTTATTCTGCTTGTAACAGGTCTGGGCTAATGAAAAGAGTCTCACCCGCAAGCAATTACCTGTCTTGGCTGATTTGTTGCATCAGTGGCTACAGTTTCTGACAAATTTAAAGAGCCTGAACATTATTTTCATTAGAAGACAGGTTGCAGGTATTTGAAGTGTCTGAAGCAACCACGCTGAGAAGATTTGCCCAGTGTTGGTAAAATCTTGGAAGCGGATCGTTTGCTCCCACACATGGCACTATCCAGAGCCTTCTCCGAGCCGAGCACATTAAGGCATTAGATGCCATTTGCATTATCACACAGCAGGGGGCTACAGCAGCTACAATTCCAAGATAATCCTAACCTGTGTCTGTGTCCTATGAATCCAGCAGAACTATTTTTATTGTTACAGTTTCACGTGGTGACTCCTGACAGTAACGAGCTTACTGGTCAGGTTGCATAAAAACAGCTCAGATGAAGCACTTGAGTTATTCCAAAAAACATGCCCCCCTACAGCTATTAAATTTTGTCTAAGACTACAGTCATGAAGTCAAAAGACAATTAGAAGGGGGGAAAAAAAAAAGTCAGGCTGGCTGTAAACATAAATAACAGGTTAACCCCCTGGGACATCATTTAAGTACTCCAGGCTCATTACAGCACACAAGTTAAGAACAGCAGCAGCCAGAGATCGCACAGCAAATGCTGGAGAGGGCAGAGCACACAAATACAGTCCCCAAACCCAGCTGACAAACTGCTTCCCAGCTCCACATGTTATTACTCCCTCTCCCACCTCCATCACTCCCCTTTTACAGCAAGCAGTTGACACTGGGCTCTTTTACTTCTTGTATGCCTCCTCTCTGAAGGGACTGCTTGCTGCTAATGCTATTCCATGCACAAGCTGAGAAGCATTATTCTATGTCCTCTTCCCTCAGCTGATGCTTCATCAATACTCAGGACAGATTCCTTCAGCAAGTCTCTCCATAGATCTTGCCAGAAAGGGAAACTTACATGCAGGACACATGTCAGCTCGACTCTTTGTCACCTTGTCTTTAATTAGGTTCAGTGTTACCATCAGAAGCCACCTGTAATTACAGTTCAGAAGTGCTTTGGATCCGCAGGACAAAGATGTTATTCCCATCACAGCTGACAGAAAAACCTGCGTGTCCCATGGCCCACAAACAGAAAATTGGAGGAATCAAATAAATCCATTGAGCCACTTCACAATACAGTGTGGGGAAGTAAATCAAGCCAACGGGAAAAACTACTTCTAAATGCAGCTATTAAGCTATCAGCAAGAAATGTGTCTAATGGTAACTCTGTCTGCTACTTCTGTCAAAATAAATGGCAGAAACTAACAAAACAACATTTACCAAGTTGCACTTTAAGGTGGACTGAAAGAATTTGATATTCTGTTGGATACAGTTGCCACTGAGGAGAGTAGTCTTATGGAATATATTTGCTCATTTCCTCTATTCTCCTTTACCTTAGGAAACAAGGGTTGGAGAAATTACTTCCTCTCACTTCTGCCTGAGTGTTACTTTATATCCCCTGAAAGAACACTCTGCTGAAGTGTGGTACACAAAAAGCCTAAGTATCTCTGATTGAAGTTTTAATCAGGAGCTGAAAAAATAATTGTGTGAGAAACTGAAGAGAGGGGAGATGTTTTACACACCCAGAGGGCAAGCTGGGCAATGTGTTAAGCATCACTTTTCCCCATCTGCAAGGACAGGCCCAATCTGGTTATTTTCACGCAGTCACAGTCAGATTTGTACTACACCCCGTTTCTTGCAACACGTTTTTTACCTGATGCAGTTCACAGAGTTACATTCTGCCTGGCACGCTCCCTAAACTGCAGTGAAAGACATCACTGTTTTTAATCACTGGTTTACTCTCAAAGCTGCGCCGCGCTGAATGCGGCTGATTGCATCTTAGGAAAGATCAAATCCTCCTCCTCCAGCAGCAACCCCGATTTTATTGGTGACAGAAAGTCAGTCCAGAGGCTTCCCACCCCCAGCTCCGTTGCAGGGCAATGAATTGACAATTCACAGGGAAATGTAAAAGGCAGAGAGGAGCCAGCCCCCAGGTGCAGCGCGCCGCACATGCCCCCATAAATAACCCTGCAGAGCTCCAACACAGCAGCTCCTTGTGCGGTGACGAACCGGGCAACCCATAAACATCGGGAAAGAGCACAAATAATCCGCCCGACGGACCCGTCCTTCGCAGCTGCCCAGCGCGCTCCCTTCCCTTCCCTTCCCCTGCCATTCCTCCCCGCGTCCTCGGCCGGGAACTTCCCCGCGAGGTGGAGCGGGGGCACTCGGGGGGTCCGGAGCGAGGGGGTGGCAGGGGGATGAGGCTCCCGTGTTTCGGGAACCCGGGCGGCTGCCTGTGCCCCCGCTCCGGGCTGCCAGCCGCGGCTCCCTCCGGAGAGATCGCCCGACACATGACGCAGCCATGTGAAACGCGAAATATACTAAACTTGACGTGAAATGGCATGACGGAGGCGAGCGGGGGGGAAAAAAAAAAAAGAAAATAAAAGGAAAAAAAAATATACAAGGCCACTTAGTTTAATCGACTCTCCGCTTCTCATTCCCACACCGAAACACTCCGCACGCCGAGCGAGGGAAGGGCTGGGAGATACCCCGCCGGTCCCCCGCATCCTCCCGGAGGAGCGAGTTCCAGCGGGGTGGCTCCCCGGGCCGCGGGGCCCCGAATTCCGGCTCCCACCGTGGGGTCCCCCCGAGCGGGGTGCCCGGGGGGCCGCGCCGCCAATCCGGGAGCGAGGGGCCAAACTCCCGGCGGCAGCGCAGCTCGGCCGGCGGCTCGGCTCCCGCTGGAGCGGGAGGGGGCTGGGGAAGCTCCCCGCAGGCAGCCGCGGCGGGCGGTCACCCTGCGGGGCTGCCCTGCCGCTCCATCCCACTCGGCCGGGGAACGGGAACGAGCGGGGAGCGGCGGCGGGCAGGGGGGAGAGGGGGGTACATCCAGCCTGGAAACTAGCTGCAGGATGAGCCGCCTGGAGCAGGATGGCGAAGGGATCCGCCGCTGAACCCCCGGCTCATCCGATTACCCTGCGCGCACATTCGATGCCTCGCACACAGACACGCGCTGCCGGCGGCGGCGCAGCGAGGCGCGGGCACCCCCCCATCCCGGGGGGCACGGCTGGAGCCCGCACAGGGGCTGGAGCCCGCACACGGGCTGGAGCCCGCACGGCTCCCCGGGATGCTGTTGCAGCGCACACGCCGCTGCTGCGGCTGCACCCGCACTTTCGGGGGCACGTCCGCGGCCGGGCGAGTCCGGGGGGCGGCTGCGGGGGCGACGAGCGTCTGTCGGTGGCGGCGGGGTGCGGGGTAGGTGGAGGAAGAAGCGCGGAGGGCGAAGGAGGGCGGGAAGATGCTGGCGAGGGAAGAACAGGAAGGGATAAGAGCCGTGCGGCGGTTCAGCGCTGGATAGCGCTACCCGAGCGGGAGGCTGGGGG